>SZWC01016453.1:13181-39713 GCA_023375785.1 Penium margaritaceum | reverse complement strand
AAGGAGCAGGGCATCAAGTGGGAGCACACAACTCCCTACTCGCCACAATCTAATGGCGTGGCGGAGCGAGCAAACCAGACGCTGCTGAACATGGTGCGTACGATGCTCGTGGACGCGGGATTGCCGCGGAGCTTCTGGGCGGAAGCGGTGCGTACGGCAAGCTACACCATCAACCTGACCCCGACAGCGGTGCTGAAGGGGAAGAGCGGCTGGAAGACGCCGCAGGAGGTATGGAGCGGGCGCAAGCCAAGTGTGGCGCACCTGAAGGTCTTCGGGTGCAAGGCGCACGCGATGGTGCAGGCGGCACAACGGCGCGATGGAAAACTGGACCCACGCGCCAAGCCGTGTCTCTTCCTTGGCTACAAGAGCGCGCTTAAGGCATACCGGCTCTACGACGTGAGCAAGGAGGAGATCTTCAGCAGCCGTGACGTTGAGTTCGACGAGCACCAGACCTACAGCAGCAGCAGCAGTGACATCGGCGTGGTGGACTCTCCAAAGCAGGGGGAGTGGTTCCAGCTCCTAACCGATGAGGAGGAGCCGGCGGACGCCGACACTGACGAAGAGTCTTCGGNGACAAGGAGATCTTCATGGAGGTGCCGGAGGGGGTGGACGCGCCGGAGGGCAAAGTGTGCAAACTGCGCAAGTCCTTGTACGGGCTTAAACAGTCGCCAAGGTGCTGGTACCAGCAGATGGATGGCTACATGGCGTAGCTCGGCTTCAAGCGCTGTGAATCTGATCATAGTGTGTATGTGCGGCGCAACAACCAGCTCCATCAGATCGTCGCACTCTATGTGGACGACCTGATTTTGTGTTCATCTGACTTGCAGGCTCTACAACAGCTGAAGGAGCAACTGAGCAGCAGATTTCAGATGTCCGACATGGGGGAGTTGGAGTACTACCTCGGGGTGAGCATAACGCGGAACCGGAGGGCGCGCACTCTTGAGCTCGGGCAGGCCAAGTACGTGGCCGAAGTGCTGAAGCGGTACGGCATGGAGGACTGCAAACCGGTTGGCAGTCCGGTCTCCACAAAGTGTGACCTAAGCGCGGCAATGTCGCCGCAAACAAAAGAAGAGCGGGAGGACATGGCGGGGGTGCCGTACCAGTCTGCNAGTTCGACGAGCACCAGACCTACAGCAGCAGCAGCAGTGACATCGGCGTGGTGGACTCTCCAAAGCAGGGGGAGTGGTTCCAGCTCCTAACCGATGAGGAGGAGCCGGCGGACGCCGACACTGACGAAGAGTCTTCGGTGAGCGACGGTGCTGGGGTGCAGCAGGGCGGCGGTGCAAACGCAGGTGTCGCAGAGGCACATGACGTAGCAGCCGAAGCAGAGGAGGCCGAGGACGTGAACAGGGCTGCTGAGGAGCAGCAACAGGACCAGCTGCCGGTGTCACCAAAATAACCGCGACGTAGCCGAAGGCAGCGGAATGCGGCAAAAAGGTATGACGCAGCAACGGGCAGCTGGATCGGCATGGTGCGGTGCATGATGGCAGCCGCAGCGGAGCCGAAAACCGTGCAAGAGGCGTTTACACGACCTGAAGCAGAGCAGTGGGACGCAGCTATCAAATCAGAGCTTGCGTCCATTGCCGAGAACGACACTTGGGAGCTCGTGGATCGGCCGAAAGACGCCAAGGTCATCGGCTCCAAGTGGGTCTTCAAAACGAAGTACAACAAGGAAGGTACAGTGGAGAAGTACAAGGCGCGGCTGGTGGCGAAGGGGTTTGCACAATGCAAGGGCGAGCACTACGACGAGACGTTCGCCTCCGTCGCCAAGTTCACGAGCATCCGGGCGATCCTCGCGGTGGCAGTTGCCAAGGACATGGAGCTGCACCAAATGGACGTGAAAACTGCGTTCCTGAACGGCGTTCTCGACAAGGAGATCTTCATGGAGGTGCCGGAGGGGGTGGACGCGCCGGAGGGCAAAGTGTGCAAACTACGCAAGTCCTTGTACGGGCTTAAACAGTCGCCAAGGTGCTGGTACCAGCAGATGGATGGCTACATGGCGCAGCTCGGCTTCAAGCGCTGTGAATCTGATCACAGTGTGTATGTGCGGCGCAACAACCAGCTCCATCAGATCGTCGCACTCTATGTGGACGACCTGATTTTGTGTTCATCTGACCTGCAGGCTCTACAACAGCTGAAGGAGCAACTGAGCAGCAGATTTCAGATGTCCGACATGGGGGAGTTGGAGTACTACCTCGGGGTGAGCATAACGCGGAACCGGAGGGCGCGCACTCTTGAGCTGGGGCAGGCCAAGTNGTGTGACCTGAGCGCGGCAATGTCGCCGCAAACAAAAGAAGAGCGGGAGGACATGGCGGGGGTGCCGTACCAGTCTGCGGTGGGCAGCCTCATGTACGCCATGGTGGCGACTCGACCGGACCTGGCCTACGCGGTGGGTCAAGTGAGCAGGTACGTGGCCGATCCAGGGCCACTACACTGGCAGGCGGTCAAGCGCATCCTCCGCTACCTGCAGGCGACGCGGCACGCGTGCCTGAGGTTCGACGGCAAGGGCAGGACCGACCCCTTGCGTCTGGTCTGCTACACGGATGCAGACTACGCTGGCGACGTGGACAAGCAGAAGTCCACCTCCGGCTACGTGTTCTTCCTCGCAGGTGCAGCGGTCTCGTGGTGCAGCAGAAAACAAGACTGCGTCGCCACCTCCACAGTGGAAGCAGAGTACATCGCGTTGGCCGAAGCGGTCAAGGAGGCGGTGTGGCTCCGCAGGCTATTGGGGGAGCTCGGCGTGCCGCAACGGGAGCCTACGGTGGTACAAGAGGACAACACCGGCTCCATCTCGCTGACCAACAACCCGACGCAGCACAGGAGGACAAAGCACATTGACGTGCGCTACCACTATGCGCGCGACATGGTCCAAAAGGGACAGGTTGTGCTACAACATTGTAGTACAACGCACATGCTCGCGGATTGCTTGACCAAGGCGCAGCCCAGAGATCGGAATGTCTTCAGTGTGGCAGGCCTTGGGCTTACGGGCTATGATGGGCTCAAGAGCGCTATGGAAGATGAGCAGGAGTGAGCAGGGAGGCATCCGGCATGGCAGGAGCAAGGGGGAGATTGTTACATATTGCCCCGTGCCATGCCCTGGAGTTGCCGTCTTCAGGGCGATGGCTCCAGATCCCTGTACAGTGCATTTTTGCATGCATGGATGGATGTTTCACAAACTAGAGGATAANGGCCGAAAAGTGATCCGGCGGTGACCAGTTCGACTCCCACCACGCACACCATGGCCGAGGCGCCCCTTGGGGGGTGCTAGCAGCAATATCCCATGGTTCATTAGAGCCATGTGCGCTTCGGAATGGCGGTCTGATGCTTCATTGAGGTCCAGGGCGCTTCGGGCACCCGTCACTCACGCTAGTGCTCTGTCAGGGACAGAGACTCAATGATGCACTCCGAATCGCGTATCGGGCGCTACGGTGGCCCAAATCGTACGCGGTTTGGTGCGTTGGAAAGCTTGTGACTAGCAATATAACTTTGATGATGTGGTCCGTGTCCAGTAATCCACTCAAAATTGATCCCCAGCCCTTCAAACTTTGGGTGTTGCTGAATTCCGTCAGATTTCTGCTCACATAGTGTGTGGCGACCAGAAAGCACACACTTCGTCTAAGACTGCTGCCCAAAAGAGTAGTGAACCTCAGGACGTGGTCAGGCCACGTTGGAAGCACATTTCCAACACCTCGGACGGAAATGACATCGTTTTGAGTCAATTTTTGGGCATATACATGATCTAACGAGTTATATCTCTTGTCACAAGCTTTCCAACGCACCAGATCACACGCAATTTGGAGCAGCGTAGCGCCCGCTACGCTCTCCCACATGCATTATTGCAGCTCAGCCGTCTGTCACACCACCATCATGAGTGACGGGCGTCCGAAGCGCCCTGGTCGCCAATGAAGCATCATGCTGCCTTTCCAGGGCACCCATGGCTCTAATGAACCATGGGATATTGTTCTAACATCCCCCACGAGGCGCCTTGGCCTTAGTCTGCGTGCTGGGAGTCGAACTCCTCACCGTGAGACCCATTTTTGGACGGACGAGTGGTCAGCTGACCAAACCTGGCTGGCTGCACCACCCAACTTTGACAGCCATATCTTCCTCATTTCTAGGCCGATTGCTGCGATTCAAATTGCGTTGGATCCAGCACACCCCCTATTTTAAGGATTTGCTCTCAGTTCATATGAAAACACACCACGCTAAGGTCTATCTTAAAATTCAACGACTCAGCCACATGGCTGAGACTCTGAAACATGGCAAACTGGCCGGCCTCAAGTGCCGCCTCGTCATCAGCCATGGCCGCGGGCTGTTTTACCCTGTGCCATGCTCTAGACCTCCAGCCTTGAACCTGCATGTAATCTCCTGTGCCATCTAGCTTGTCACGGCTCCTTTGTCGCGAGCACTACTCCGTCAATGATGCCGATGTTGCTAGTGCGCTCAGATGACGCAGGCCATATGTGTGTGGTACTGCAAAAGTGCAGCACCCATACCCACTTGTGCATATGTGAGCTGGCATCTTGGTGCTGACGAGATTTCAGCCACCTCACCACTCACACAACGGCATGATGAGGGATGAAATTCTTAACGATGAATGTCGAACCTGACCGTAGATTTCTAATCTACAGAATAAATTGTGTTGTATTGACCCAAGAACGGGGTTGATCCATCAAGATTTGAGGCAGTTACGCCTGGCCAAAGGTTGAACTGACCAAGGGGAAAACATGAGATGGAAATTCACTGCTAAGGACCAAGGCTTGACCCTTGGAAGGCCCAACAAGACCGAAGCGCGCCTTGGGGCCCGGTTAGTCAATGAATCAAGGATTTTTTGGGGCATAGGGTGCTTTGGAATGGCACCCCGATGTGTTGTTACTACAAAGGATGCGTTGGGTGGCCGTCACTAACTCTAGAGGTGCTGCTGGTGACAAATTGCCGTGGTCCCCGGAAACGGCCATATCTCAGCCGTTCCACCACGGAATGATGTGATTCTTGGTGTGTTGGAAAGCTGGAAAAATGAGCCACATGGTGCCAAGGCAATAACACTCATCCCTGGTCCATACATAGCTATGCACGGCTCAGTGACCTCGGGTTGCCTAGGATGTGTTATGTTGTACATATAGCCCTATGTATTGACACTTGAACAATAGCATAGTTTACTCCCACTGTGCCACATGTATTGCTGTGGTCCCCTAAGATGATACTACACATTTGAATACACGACAAGGTTCGCACCGGCCTCCCCTTGCCATTGCCGCCGGTTGGTGCTTGTACCACCCCCTCCGGTTGAGGCTAGCACACCGCGCTTGGTTTGCAATCAGTATCAGAACCACCCTTGGCTTAGGGGCACGATCATCTACGTGGTAACCGCTCCTAGTTAGTGTAGAACAGCATGCATCTTGTAAATTTTTTCCCAAGGCCAACCATGCACTACGGTGACAAGGCGGTAACCAGAGGAACCGTTGAGGACGAAGTTACACCGGACGCAAGATGACTTCATTGGGCGCATACTCATTGGCCGCGGTGTTTGATGTGCAAAAAAATTCAAATGCAGCCGCAGCATAGCAGAATTTGTTTGCCGACATGCATGCAAAGATGGACTTCTTGGAGAAGAAAAATATGTACCTCAATCAGGAGCTCGCAAAGCGTCCAGTGGAAACACCAGTGGCAATCACCACCAAACCTATAGCTGAAATGGACGTCCAGAGCCCACCCAAGCCGGAGCCATTCGACCGATCAAAGAAGGATGGGCCAGCTCCGTACGCTTGGATGTTTGGCCTGGAGCTGTACTTCACCACCATCAGCATGGATGCCTCGAGATACGAGGTGATCTACAACTATTTCGTGACCCTGTTGAGAGGGATATTGTTGGATTGGTGGGCCGATGTGATGCAGTCCAAATCACACGGCAGTGGAGCAGCAATGGTTGCGACATGATAGTCACGATCAACATCTCAACCCCATTGGCTCCTACCTGCAGCAGTGGCGGCTCTATCATGAAATTCTGATCTCATGGAAGGAGATCATGGACTTTTTCATCAAGCGTTGCACCGTGGGTGACGTGAAAAACAATGCACATGCCAAGCTGTGTTGGTTTTGTCAAACTGGTGGCGTTGCCAAGTACGCCCCCAGGTTTTGTAAGATCGTTTTCAATAGTGGCTTTGACTCCCACAAAATGGGCTTCCACTGTAGCAATGGCCTCACGAATGATGCCCGTGTTACGACGTTGATACACGACCTCAAAAACATCCTGTCAGGGATGATTCATGAAGTAGAATGGTATGACTTGCGTGTGTAACAGGCTCATGCCAACAGCCACAAGTGTTTTCGAATTCATTACGACAAGTAGGCCAAGAGTGACAACACACCCATGGCGATTAGAGCATTGCAATAGTGCAAGTGCTACAACTGTGGCAAGCCTGGCCACATTGTGTGTGATTATCCCAGTTCAAAGAAAGGTGAGAGAAAGGGTAAGCACAAAGGAAAAGGGAAGCAAGCTACAAAGTAGAGAAAGGAATAAAGGAGTTAGGAAACGAGGAGAGCCAGGGTAGATGGCGTTAATCTTAGCTCCTCTCAGCCACAACTGCCACTTGACCGTCCACCCAAACGTCTTTCAGCAATTAAGGAGGTTTCTGGGACCAAGGCATGGTTTTCAAGGTATGAGGAGGAGCAGTCCGTACTTCTCTTGGAAGCGCGAGTGAAAGACATCAAGGGAAGCTGGAAAGTCTCCAGGATTGTGGCACAAGCCACACTTTTGGGAGAAAGGAGTGTGCTCAGAAGTGGGGCCTACCCAAGTGGAGGACATGATTGAATTGGGGTACCTGGTCCGTCTCCTTTCCAGTCGTGTGAGGAGGCTTTGCATAACGACCATGTACGGAGTGTGTCCAGTGAAGGATTCTGATGTGATCCTTGATTGTGAATTCCTCCACGAGTACAACCCCGCCGTCAATTGGGAGGCGCACACCATTTTGGTCAAGCTTGGAGACAAGGAGTATCCCCTGCCTACATGTTCCAAGGAAGAGGCTGCGAAGGAGGAGACTTGTGAGGAGGAAGCGTCGCAAAAGTTGGCACCTTGTAAGAAGGAATCAGCGCCTATGATGTTGTACCTGGTGCAGCTCAAGCGCGTGAATAAAAAAAGGGAGCAGAATTTGTGGGCGGTCGTGTGAGATGTGGGGGACAACTTCGATAAACCAGAGGATGTGGCGCCTGCTGTGGTGCATGAGACGACTCGCAAGCATCTGGGGACCCAAGGTAAGTTTTCCATGGTTCCTGAGGGGCTTCCAAAGGTGAATACGGAGTTCAAGGACGTGAACCTGGACACCATCCCGACGGATCTGTCACTGAAGCAAGACGTGGACTATCATATGGACCTCAAACCTGGAGCACATCCGCCTATGTGTGCAACATACCACATGAGCAACGCACAAACACAAGAGCTGAAGAAGCTGCTGACTGAGGTGATGGAGTAGGACTTTATTTGTTCATCCTCATCTCCTCCTTGTCTCCTTACGCTGCACATGTCCTGTTTGTTCAAAAAAATACGGGAGGGATGCGCATGTGTGTGGAATATTGGGCATTGAATGAGTTGGCCATCACGAACCATTACCTGCTTCCACGAGCCAAGGAGCATCTTGACCAACTCCATGCGGCTCGCTTCTTCACAAAGATTGACCTCCGATCCAGCTACCACCAGTCCGCATCGTAGTAGATGATGTGGAAAAGACGGCTTTCTGTTTGTGCTATGGTCACTACAAATTTCCTTGTGATGCCTTTTGCATTGACCAATGCGCCTGCTACCTTCTTGGCAGTGATGAACATCATCTTTAGGCAGTACTTAAATGACTTTATGGTGGTGTACCTCAATGACATCTTAGTGTATAGCAGGACAGCGGAAGAGAATGAGGACCATGTCAATAAGATCCTCAATGTCTTGAGGAAGGAGAACGTTTTTGGCAAGCTCTCCAAGTATGAGTTCAAGGTGGGGCAGGTTGAACTCCTTGGATACATAACTGGCAATGGAAAGGTTTCCATGGACCCTCGCAAGGTGTTGGTGCAAGAGTGGCCAAACTTGCTTAGTGTGCATGATATGCAAGTGTTTCTTGAGTTTTTCAAATAATACCGTAGATTATCCTTGGCTATACGGGAGTGTGAATGCCACTCTCCAATCTCTCTCGCTGTGATCGTGAGTGGAGTCTGGGAGTTCGCAAGAAATAAGCCTGTTAGATTTTTAAGAGGGCTCTGACCTCTGTGCCCTTGGCCAAAACTAGCTGTGAGCTTGAAATGATGACGGATGCATCAGACCTGGCCATTGGTGGTATCCTTTTGCATGATTCTTGTATCGGGTCACAACCGGTCGCCTACCACTCAAGCAAGTTACGTGGAGTGGAGCTCAACTACACCACCCACAAAGGAGACACTCGCTGTGGTCTCAGCCTTGAAGAACTGGCAATGCTACCTCGAGGCATGGAAATTCACAGTCGGCACCAACCACCGCGCGTTGAATTGCTTCAAGACGCAGCTGAACTTGATCCAGCGGCAAGCGTATTGGGTGTAGTACCTGGAGTCGCACTTTGACTATGAGATGGTATACGGGTTTGGTCGAATCAACCCAGTCAATGCATTCTTGCAACGAATGGACCTGATAATTCACGTTGCGTCTCTCACCATCCACGAGGATGCTTTCCTTGTGAATCTCTTTGGTGGGATACAAGGCGCATGGGGAACATGACATTCGGAGATTTCTCTTTGAGGTGCAGTATCGACCACGGCACAGCATGCAACAAGTGGTAGTTCAAGCGGTGCTAACGCTTCAACAGCTAGTTTTGGAGGAGTGCCATAAAGGTGGCCCAAGTGGTCATTTCTCTGCCAACAAGATATTGAAGACGGTGGCTCTTTTTTGGAAAACTCTTGAAGGGGATTTTTTGGAAAACTCTTGAAAGGGATTTTCTGGAAAACTCGTGAAGGGGATTTTTTGGAAAACTCTTGCAGTGAAATTTTGGTGGCTGTTGGATCAAGTCTCCAGGCCACATCATCAACGGTGGACTGATCACCATGGACCCCAAAAAGGAGGAGGTGGTCGCTGATTGGTCAACACCCACAAATGTATGGGACTTCCAAGTATTTTTGGACCTCTCCAATTACAATCATTGATTTGTAAAGGTGTATGCCCGATTTTGAGTGCCTCTCTATGATCACTCTAGAAAACAAGTGAGTGGAATTTGGGGGGCGGCAAACAAGAAACATTCAACTCTTTGTGAAATGCTCTGACCTACAATTGGTGGATCAAACAATGGACTACATCATGACATCATGACTATATTATGGCGTCCGATCAAGCCATGAGAGCCACTCTCCTCCAACACAATAGTGGATGACAACTGGTCACCTATGTGTCAAGAAAAATGCACGGGCCAGAACTCAACTACGTAGTGCATGAGAGAGAAATGCTTGTAGTCGTACACATATTCAAGACATGGGAGTACTATCTAGAATGACAATGATGCATTGTCCGTACTGACCATCATGCTCTCAAATACCTCAAGACTCAGCCAAATCGGAGCCATTGACAAACTCGATGGATGGATTTCCTTGAGTCCAAATTTGACTACGACATTGAGTTCTGGCCTGAAAAAACTAATCCTCTGGATGCTCTGAGTCGGCGACCAGGTTTAATGGCCGATATCAACACGTTGTTTGTCGAAAGAGACCTGTATCTTGCAAAGGGTTATGAGTAGTTTAGTGGGTACAACAAGACCAAGTTCTGGTTCGATGACCCCTATTGGTGACTTTGATTCACTCACCAAGTCGTCGTTCCACCACACAAGGAACTACAAAGAATGGTATTGGAGGAATACCACAACACCAATCCAGATGGACTCTTTGACAATGACGAAGCGCTTAAGATGCTGGCAAAGTGTTATTGGTGTGACAAGATGCAGACTGACGTGTCAGGGTTTTGCATATCATATGACACTTGCTAGAGACGAAAATCTCGTAGGACGTGACCACCAAGACTACTCCAACCACTACTTTTTCCAACGGAACTGTGTGCCAACATCAGCATGGACTTTGTGACAGGATTTCCCGAGTTAGAGTTAATCAGACTACTTTCATACACTAGCGGACCTGTGTACAATAGATGTGGTTATGCGTTAAGAAGTTTCTAGGATGTGAGAGAAGCACATAGTGGTGTCACTGCCTATACATATTTTGTTTAGTCTCCTTAGTGTGAAACAAGTGCATTGTTTCATTGTAACGTCACTTATTCAGTGATACACTCCTTCATATACTTACCTCAAACACTTTTGTCTTTTGGACCCCTCCACCTCCCTCCCCCCCATCCCCCCCTCCGTCAAGTGGAATGTGTATGAGGGGAGTGTATGAGAGAGTGAACAGAAATTTGTATGACAGTGATATACAGAAGTACACGTATGTACAAGGAGGAGAAACTCCGCAGAAGTGGTAGATGATAATGTACATAAATGTACTATTTCAATCTAATGTCACTGTTCAGTGATACACTCCTTCATATACTTCATATGCTTTTGTCTTTTGAACCCCTCTCCACCTCATCCCTCTTCCGTCAAGTGGAAAGTGTACGAGAGGAGTGTGTAAGGGAGTGAAATAATTTTTGTATGATAGAGACATGCAAAAGTACACTTGTGTGCAAGGAGGTGAAAAATCATAGAGGTTATATGAAATCACAAACACAAATGCATTTTTTCATTGTAACATGACTTGTTTAGTATTGTACTCCT
The DNA here is from genome assembly GCA_023375785.1 of Penium margaritaceum. Taxonomy (NCBI): domain Eukaryota; kingdom Viridiplantae; phylum Streptophyta; class Zygnematophyceae; order Desmidiales; family Peniaceae; genus Penium; species Penium margaritaceum. The sequence continues at coordinate 28,956 of SZWC01016453.1, read as the reverse complement.
TCATACACTTACCTCATACATTGTTGTCTTTTGGACCCCCCCACCTCCCCCCCTCCTTTGTCAAGTGGAACGTGTATGAGGGGAGTGTATGGAGTGAACGGAATTATGTACGATAGTGATATACGAAATCACACTTGTATACAAGGAAGATACAATTCATAGAAGTTGTATGAGACTATGTACACAAATGAAACATTTCAACGTAACGTTACTTGTTACGTGATACACTCCTTCATACACTTGCCTCCTATACTTTTGCCATTTGGACCCCCCTCCTCCCGGCCCTCTCCGCCCCCGTCAAGTGGAGAGTGTATGAGAGGATTGTACAAGAGAGTGGAAAACATTTGGTATGACAGTGATGTACAAAAGTACACTTGTGTGCAAGGGATACAAGTGTTTGACAGAATGTAAAAAATGTATCATTTCAACGTAACATCACTTGTTAAGTGATACACTCTGTCAAACACTTGTATCACACACTTTTGTCATTTGGATCCCCTCCTCCGAATTTCCCCTCCCCCCACTCCCCCCCCCCCCCCCCCCCCCCCCTAGATCGAGTGGAAAGTGTATGAGGGGAGTTTATGAGGGGGTGAACAAAAGATGATATGATGGTGACATGAACAAGTACACTTGTGTACAAGGAGGAAAAACTTCACAGAAGTGGTAGGTAATCATGTACACAAATGCATTTTTTCAATATAACATCGCTTGTTTAGTGATTTACTCCTTCATACACTTACCTCATAACATTACTTTTTGGATCCCCCCCACCTTCCTCCTCCATCAAGTGGAAAGCGTATGAGGGGAGTGTATGAGGGAGTGAACATGTTTTTGTATGATAGAGACATACAAAACTACACTTGTGTACCAGGAGGAGAAACATCATAGAGATCACATGAGATCATGTACACAAGTGTTTTGTTCCAACGTGGCATCACTTATTCAGTGATACACTCCTTACACTTGCCTCATACACTTTTGCTCTTTGGACCCCCCTCAAACCCACACCCCCCCCCCCCCTCTGTCAAGTGAAAAGTGTATGAGGGTATTGTATGAGGGAGTAAACAAAACTTGGTATGACAGTGACTTACAAAAATACACTTGTGTGTAAGGAGGAGAGACTTCATGGAAGTTACATGAGATCATGTACACAAGTATATTATTTCAATGTAACGTCACTTGTTAAGTGATACACTCCTTCATACACTTACATCATCATTTTTTCCCCTTTGGACCCCTCCCAACCCCCCCCCTCCCCCGTCAAGTGCAGTGTATGAGGAGATTGTATGAGGGGGTGAACAAAATGTGGTATGGCAGGTACATACAAAACTACACATGTGTACAAGGAGGAGAAACTTCGTAGAAGTGATATCATGTACGCAAATGAATTACTTCAATGTAACGTCACTTGTTAAGTGATACACTCCTTTATACACTTGTCTCATACACTTTCATCATTTGAACCCCCATCCCCCGACCCCACCCTCCCCCCCTCCCATCAAGTGGAAAGTGTATGAGGTGATTGTATGAGGGAGTGAACAGAATTTTGCATGATGGCAGCATAGAAAAGCACAATTGTGTATAAGGAGGAGAAACATCATACAAGTTCTATGAGATCATGTGCACAAGTGTATCATTTCAACATAACGTCACTTGTGTATTCATACACTCCTTCATAGACTTTCTTTGTACACTTTTGCCGTTTGGACCCCCCTCCCCCCTCCCCCTCCCCGTCAAGTGGAAAGTGTATGAGGAGGGTGTATGGAGGAGTTAACAAAATTTGGTATGACAGTGACATGCGAAATATACACTTGTGAACAAGGAGAAGAAACTTCATGGAAGTGATAGGTTATCATCTACACAAATGTCTTATTTCAACATAATGTCACTTGTTTATTGATACACTCCTTCAGACACTTGTCTCATACGCTTTTGTCCTGTGGACCCCCCTCCCCCCTCCACCGTCTCCTCCCCCTTGGGCAAGTGGAAAGTGTACGAGGGAAGTGTATAAGGGCATGGACAGAAGTGAAATTGACAATGAAGTGTCAGGATGGAATCCACACGGTGCGGTCCCGACGTTTGTTTGATCATCTCTAGTGGTTCACGTCTACTGTTTTGGGCGAATCTGAGACTGAGCGTGAGCTTTCTGGTTGCCTCACGTTATGTGAGCAGGGATTTTAGAGACAGTCAGTTTGCGAAGGGAATAACATCGGTTTGCGTCGGTTTTTGAACATAGACATGATCACAACATATATAGGACTAGTCATGATATTTCCAGCACACCAAACCGTGCACGATTCGGCCAAGCGTAGCCCAAGTTATGCTTGCCGAAGCGCAGGTATCACCCACCACAAAAACGCCTAACGCCTCCATGGTGCGTACACGCCGTGGCGCCTTCCTTCACGTGCGAAGCGCCTTTCCCAAAGCGCAGGTCCTCTTGCACGTGGTGTAGGGGTATCTTGCACTGTTTCCACGCACCCTATCCACTTTTGGGTCGAGTTTGGTGATGGGGTGTGACGAGGTTTGAAACCTGTCCGCGGACCTGTAGTCAGAATTTTGACCAAGTCCCCGAGTAACAAAACGTACTTCTGAATTTCGGACGTCGTGCCAGGTTTTTGGCCAAGTCCCTCAGTAACAACCTGCACTACTGGATCCGGTGGATGATCCGCCGGATCAGGTGGATCATCCATCGGACGCTTCGGCAGGCCTATCGGAGCAATTTCTCCAGATGGTATTTTTGTTACTCAGTCCGGTCGATTATCGACCGGATTTCGAGTCGCAGCTGGCTCCCAGAGCCGCTGCGCATACCCCAACTTTGGAAGGCCATATCTCCCTCGATACTTGTCTGATTCCGGCGAAACGACTTCCACTGGATTCAGCAACTTGTCCACTTTTAGGTTCAATCCTCCATTTTAGTATCCAAGCAGTCCTAGAGTTTCCAGATCCGCCGGAGCGGCGTTAACACTTTCTGGCGGCTCGTCGGCACCTCCCGGCGCCGCACTTGGGCATGCGGAGGGGCAATTTTTCAACATGAAGTACAAAAGTGCACTTGTGTACCAGGTGGAGAAACTTCATACGAGTGACAGGACATGTTGTACACAATCGGGAATCTTTTAGAAGCTCATAAAGCGCGAATTCACATAGAAGTTACATGGAGGATTATTCATTGCGTGACTTTGTCCTCCAATCTCACTAGGAAAACTCTATGAAAGTTGTCATAATATATGGGTTAATACAAGGAAGGTACTTGGAACTTATGTGTACAGAAAAATGTGCAGTGTACGAGGAAAACACAATTTTAGCGGGGTTTTGAAAAGGGCACGCAAAAATGACGACTCGGTGGAGGGGCACGCAAAAATGACGACTTCCTGGCGGGGCACGCAAAAATGATGACTTCCTGGCGGGGCACGCCAAAATGATGACTTCCTGGCGGGGCACGCAAAAATGATGACTTCCTGGAGGGGCACGCAAAAATGACAAAAAACAGATGTGCCACTTTCCAAAAGGGTACTAAAAAATGACAGCTTCGCCGTGGTTGCGCCTCATCAGCATACTGTCCATGGAACCAGTTATGTAGAAAGCACGTCTATCTTCACCGTTCTCTTTTGTGTGCTCATGAAAGATCGCATATGGTCTTTTCAGTTCGACAAAATGTGCCCTCCGATTTCCTTACCATTTGATCTCTCGCTTGAAGTTGCCGTCAACCTCTTCTACTCCAAACTCTACGTAAAAAAATACAAAACTAGCATCGGTTTTTTAAGGGAACACAAAACTGACACATTCTGGAAGAGCACACAAACATGGCACTTTTTTAGAATACATAAAAAACGTAACTTTTCACATATGGCACCTATTGATGTCAAAATTTCACATCTTGTAAATTTCAAAGTGCACATCGTAATGACCCCCCTGGCTTAAAATTTTCGAATATGTCTTCCTCACCACAAGCCCCTTATGTATCAAAAAGAGGGATCATTTTGTATTTTTCTTCATGCTTCTTCTCTTTTTAGGGTTGGTACAAGGAATGGCGTGGGATTTAGTGAAATTTATACATGAAAAGTCTAGGAAAACCTCTAAAGCATACATATTGTATATTCTACCCCCTTTGCCCATTTCAATGAACATATAATATGTATGGTTTAGAGGGTTTCCAAGACTTGTCATGTATAAATTTCACTCAATCCCACACCATTCCTTGTACCAACCCTAAAAAGAGAAGAAGCATGAAGAAAAACACAATATTGATCCCTCTTTTTGATACATAAGAAGGGACCTATGGTGAGGAAGACGTATTAAAAAAATTCAAGCAAGGGTGGTCATTACAATGTGCACTTTGAAGTTTACAAGATGTGAAGTTTTGACATCAATAAGTGCCATAGGTGAAAAGTTACTCTTTTTATGTATTCTAAAAAAGTGTCATGTTTGTGTGCTCTTAGAGAATGTGTCATTTTTGTGTGCCCTCTCAAAACCGATGCTACTTTTGTGTTTTCTGACGAAGAATTTGGAGTAGAAGAGGTTGACGGCAACTTCAAGCGAGAGATCGAATGGTAAGGAAATCGGAGGGCGCGTTTTGTCAAACTGAAAAGACCATATGCGATCTTTCATGAGCACGCAAAAGAAAACACACTACACTTTTACAGTAAGAGAACGGTGAAGATAGACACACTTTCTACATAATTGTTTCCACGAACAGTACGCTGATGTGGCGCAACCACGGCGAAGCTGTCATTTTTTAGTGCCCTTTTGGAAAGTGGCACATCTGCATTTCGTCATTTTTGCATGCCCCGCCAGGAAGTCGTCATTTTTGCGTGCCCCTCCACCGAGTCATCATTTTTGCGTGCCCTTTTCAAAACCCCACTAAAATTGCGTTTTCCCCGCAGTGTACACAAATGTACTAGTGCATGAATTTGGGGTGATTGGAACTAAATGGATTTCCCACCACTCTCAAGGGATGTGACACCATCCTCGTGGTACTGGACAGAATTTCTAGAATGCCATGTTTCATCTAAACAATAAACGCTGGCACCACACAAGGAACAGCACAACTGTTTCTAAACTAGATCGTGCAGCTGCGAGATGTACCACATACCATCATTAACTAGAGGGACGACCGTTCACCAGCCATTTTTGGCACAAACTGATGACCCATAAGGGCAGTCGGATCCAGCTATCAAAGGCATTCCATCCTCGATTGACGGGCAAATGGAGCGTTCCAATCACACGCTCAAACAACTTCTTTTTACATTATGCTAGCCACACGGCAACACTTGGGCAGCCATGTTGCTGACCACCAAACTCGTATAAAACTCTGCCAATTTTACTGTACTTGGTGAAATCCACTTCAAAGTGCTGTACGGTAAACTTCCTGCCTCACTGGCAGGATTACAAAGTCAGAAAAACATCTCCACCGTGGACATCCACTCCAGGGAATACGCAAGCCTTCGAGAGGAAACACGGCAGACTCTCGCAAAGATACAAGTAGTTATGAACCAAGCAGCCTACCGACGTTGTAGCAATGATGTGTTCAGCGCTTGGGATCACATCCACCTCAGCTCAATGAACATCAAAATTCAAGGAAAGGATTTTGCATTTATCAAATCTTGCTGGTTGGGACTGTTTGAGATGAGGCAAATGCACATCCTTGCTTTCACTCGACTATGCCTGCCTGTCAACATGGCAATCCACCCTCTATTCCACATCAATAAGCTCAAGCAATACTAGGATCCAATGCAAACTTCTCCCGTAGAGACGTCACACCTCCACCTCCTTTACAAGTGGATGGGAATTTGGAGTACGAAATTGAAGATATCCTCAGACATAGAAGCCGTGAAAAAATGTCAAAGTATCTGGTCAAGTGGCATAGCTATGATGTCTTGCACAACAGCTGGAAGTTGTATGACAACCTCTGAGACGTCCAACTACTTCTGTCGTTACATGCCTACATCTTCTAACACATTGGAACATTGCTACTAAAAGGGGAGAATGTTACGTCTCTGATGTATCTGAGTTCCTAAACTCTGCGAGTGGGCATTTGTGTTGTTATGTGCATGGCCCACCATGCAACAAATTCAACATTTTTACGCCGATCGGCCAAGAGCATTTTGGCTACCTGCCCCAACCTTCGCTGTTCCGTTCCAAAAGTTCATGAAAACTTTGACCACGTTCCAGAATGGTCAACAGAAGTGTCACAAACCCGATCAATGGTCCAATATCTTTTGATGGATTGCTTGATGGTACAAGAATTTCATTAAAGATGCTCCTCAATGTTCTTGAAACCCCCTCACTTCTTGTCAGAGAGCATTACAGCAGCCACTCACAGTGCAACCTTGCACGTGTCGCTCAGCTCAAGCGTCAAGGACCCAATGTATGCCTTATTCTCATTCTTGGTATTGTGTACATGTGCTTGAATCATTTTTCACTTATCATAGAATTGTCCCAAATCCTTGAATCATCTTTTGTCCCGCACCTCATCCCTGTGAAAGACCTACGTTCTGCTTGGCATATCATGCCCGTTGTGCTACTTCCATGACGTACAAGAGTCCCTAAACTATGTGTGTGGGTAAGTTTTTCATTACATTCATGGCCCACCGCGCGTTGACCTCATGCATTTTACGCTGTGTGGCTGAGGGAATTCTGGCCAACTGCCCTAACCTCCGGTGTTTTGTTTCACAATGTTCTGATGCCTTCCACCACTTTCCAGAATGGTCCATAGAAGCATCATGAACCATATCCATGTTACGATATTGTTTGGTTGAATTATCAACGGTGCTCGAATCTTGTAAAACCATGCCTCGATATCCTTGAGGTCACGCGTCTTCTTGAGAGATATTCTTAAAGCAGTCACTCATAGCACAACCATGTTGCCTTGTCCAAGTCTAAGTCGGTGCCCAAGTCGGATGTCTAAATTCAAAAGCCGCCAATTGCTGAGCCAAGGCGGAAGTCGTTCATGTCATTTTCCCAATAAATCACTCGGATATGCAATTCTTCACTGTGGAGAGACTGAAATGAGGCCTTTGTACCAAAAATTGCAACTTCACTAAATCCAAGTGTTGTGGAATGTACCACTCTGCTATCCATGTGTCCAGCAATGCACTACGTTAGTTCATGTTGTACACTTCACCATTTTTTTGACATCATTCATTACTGAGGTGGGAAGAGACGAAAAATACAAGTGGAACATGGAGAATGGCAAGGAAACTTCATTCAAAGTGCAGGTTGCACCATGGGCAGTGTGACAAGTCAAGATAAGAATTGTATCTGATTCACACAAGTGGATGGAAGAAAACCTGGCAAAACAGATATACTGGATAGTCCTAGCCATGATGTTCCCTTCTGCTGTGGCTTGAAGAAGCTGCTTGGCCTATGGCAACAGCAGTTGCAGGTGCTGCTGTTGAAGCAGCTGCTGCCGCAGATGTAACTGAGCGTGTTGCAACAGCTTGAGGATGTGCACTTGCTGCATCCCGTGAGCGGGCTGTTACAGAAACAGCAGCGCAGGTACCTGTTGTAGAAGTATGGAAAACAGCTCCTCATGCACCACTTGCATCTTCTGCAAGTGGTGATTCCAAGTCCTTGCACTTCCTCACAACCCGTTGTAGAATCCTAGCAACTTGCTCCACGGCTGGAGTTCCAGCTGCTCCTTCCTCCTATTCATTCCCACCATCCCTACCGTCCTCACTATCACCTTCACTGAGCTTTTCAATCTCCTCATCCAGCTCATCCTCTTCATCTGTGTCAGAATCATCACCGCCCAAAATTCCCGCATCCTCCCCATCACCATGTGCAACATCATTGGTTCCTGCCCCTGTTGCCACCTCTAGCTCATCTGCACTATTCTGTGCTCCTGCAATGTCAAGATCCCAAACATCTTCCTCATCTCTTGCCTCCAACTCCCCATCCATGTCGTTCCCACTTTCAGCCCCTTCCTCCCCAGCAAAAACCCTTGACCATATCTGCCAGCTTTGGCCCCTTCACCTTGCCATACAGCCTTGTCAGTCACACGTTCACCCTCACCAGAATTTCAAGTGTTGAAGTGTTAAGCCTGTTCCTGCGAGCTGTCTGAATGAGCTCATGCTTGCTGAAAACACACTCATTCTTTTAAGAAGTGCCTGGGTGAGCCAGAATACGCATGGCCAAGTTGCGGAGTGTGCCCATCCGTGTCAAGTGTGGTGCATGCCAGCGGTATGCTGCCACCTCGCCAGTCACCACTTTTGCCACTGCCTGCTTTGCCCTTTCCACATCCCTCTGCCACTCCGGGTCCTCGTCCACCATCAGGAGGCCACTTAAAAACGCCTCCAGTTGCTCCTCCAGCAGTACCTGCTCACTTTTAGGCACAAGTGCATTGACAACTTGATTCCACGCCTCAACAGTCTTCTTATCAGCATCAAACTCATGGCCAAAGTGCTGAGGAGGGATCCTCCAAGCTGTTGCAAGAACAGGGCAGTTCATCTGCCTTGTCCAACTGGCCGACAGACGTTCCATGGCAAACTTGATCCATGCAGGGTTGCAAGCTGCACGACGGTGGCTTTGTGCAACACGCAAGGCTTGCAGCTTCTCCGTGGCATCAAGCAAAGCCTTGTAGATGATGCCCAAGGTGCCACCAGCAGCGTCAGCCTTGCGTATGACCAAGACAAGGGGCCTCATTTGCTTTGCAAGAGCTTTCACCTGTACCCAGAAAACACACTGGTGCACCAGCCTGCGAACCTCCTTCTTGTGAGCGTGAATTCTAGTGTCACGGCCTGCTCCTCCCACCTCCTACCACTTGGTGCTATCCACCATCTTCTCCAGAGCTGGCTGCATCAAGTGGAGAAGACCCTCACCACAAGGTGCTTGAGCATGTGATGGATAGAGGCAAAGTGGGTTGCACAACTTGGAAGCAACACACTGCCCCAGCTTTCCTCCTTCATCCATGAATGCAGCACGTCCTTGTTCCTCAAGAAACTGACAATCTTCTCCACCCTCACAATGACATTGCTCCCCCACTCTGCCTTCCCAATGTCTTTCAGAACGAGGTCCGGACTGTGAGCAACACACCTTGTGAAAGAAACATTGGGGTACTTCACACGCAATGCCTTGAAGACCTTGTTGTTGGTGGAAGCATTTTCTGTGATAACCATCACGATATTTGTAGAAACCCACTGTAACAATTGCCAGGTGAATGACTGCTTTGACATGGTTTACATCTTGAACCAACCCAGATGCATCACGAGAAAACAGGTGCGAAGTGCCTTTAGCATTTGTTTCCATTGGAGTGTATATGGGGCAAATCTGGATTTCCGACCACTCATCCACACCCAAAGTGCACCCTATAATTCCACCCATCACGAAGGGATTGCTCTTGTCTAGCTTGGGAAGGAGGTTGTCAACAACAGTCTCATGAGAGGGGAGCCGGAACGATGGGTTGGTGCGCCGAGCGTTGTCAATCAGCTCAAGCATGGTGCGCCAGTGACAAAAGCTGATTGGGAGTGCCCCACACGCCATGACCTTGACAACAGAATTCTGGCAGTCCCTGTTCACCTTGTTGTCAAGGTGTTCACGCATGCTGGTCTGCCTGGTGTTGTTGAGGGATGTAAGGGAGAATGCAGGGCCTCCACGGAGGAGGGACATGGCTGGAGAAAATGCGCGGTCTGCAGTGGTGCAAGCGCCATCTGCTGCCTCATCGTTGCTGTCACCTACCCCGGCTGCATCTCTCAGCACCTTGCGCTGGCGTTTAGCAGTCAGTTGCGTCCAGTTGACTGGACGGTCCCTGGCTCTCCAGGCTTCACCCTTTCCATTGAATAGCTGCGGGTCTGCTCCGGTGAAACCGTCCGGAAGTGCCAGGGCAGGCACTTTAAGAAGGGCATGGGCAGCTGGATGGGCCACCCTGCACTTTGCGATGTTTCTCACTACAGCTCCGTTGTGGCCCCTCATGCGGTTACTCCCACCGGAAAAGGAGTTGCCGCAAGAACCACAGTAGAACCCTGGGTAGTCGGCGGCAGTTGGAGTAGCCCTGAAGATTTTGGATAGGGCCCTGGTCAGCAGGTCACCTTGGAGGGGCTGCATGGCTGCCATACCGGTGGCTGGGTTTGGTCGCACTGCAGCCACAGTAGATGCTGCTGGCCCTCTTGCCATGGCAGTTTCTGCGAGTCTATGGAAGTGAAAACAAACAGAGCACACAGACCCGTCCTACGTTGTCGATGTCCCTGGGGGACAGACCGCTAACTGTCTATATGTTGAGAATCTGATCCACATAAGGATATGCCAGCGTGGGGATGGATACATGGTTCATGCATGCAGATTGCCATTGTTCCATTCAAGGCTATCTCTAGGGTGGCAGGTCTTGACGTGCTTGGCCCACTCTCACCGGAGCATGAAGTTTAGATTTCAATCGATGGCTCCTGATTGGCCATCCTAGCTGTGCATATGCCATCATGACAGTCCACATGATGGCGTATACATGCATGACAACCTTGCACCATCAATGTGGTCTGCCGCGAGGTTGACTTTGGTGGACCAAGTGGCCAAAACTGAGTGCTGACCCAAGGCCTATTTATCCTCTTTTTTCCCCATTCAAAAAGGAGAGCCCAGTCTAGGTGTCTTCATGGACACGGGTGGGTAAATGGCAAAAGTCTAAGTCGACTCTTGTCTAGCTTGACTTAGGTTGACGTGGCGACTTTGACTTTAGCCCCAAAGTTGCCAAGTCTAGGGCAACATGGTAGCACGATCTCACACGTGTCGCTCAGCTTGGGCACCGAGGACCCAACATATGCCTTATTCTCATTCTTGGCATTGTATAGACACTTTTCAACTCACTTTTTATCAAATTACACTTGTTTATTAGTACAAGTTATTGATTTATTCCAGATTTTCGAATTGTCTTCTATTCTACACATCATCCCTTTGACCTACGTACATTACGTTAGGCATAATACTTGGCATCAGAGCAAAGCGCCACTGGAGGGGCAGCCTACGCATCAACTACCAGAACACAACCTCACGACGACAGCGGTGAACGGAGCAAGTGCACCCAAGCAGCAGTAACCGGTGAAGACTCCGCCATGAAGTATCAGCAGTACTCAAACAACGATGCTCTCCAGGAAAACCAGATAGTTGTGACAACTTTTGTATCAAATGGCATAGTATTAACGAACACGACGACCAATCAAGTGACGGACCCCTCAGGCCTAGCAAACCCCTTGCCCGCACTGCTGCCCGTCGGATCGACATCTGTCACGATGGGAGGTGGTCGACATTCCTTAATTAATAAATACATGTACCAGAAGAATTCGGGACTCAAGAGACTCAACACCCATCTTCTCCAGCAGATGGGTATTGAGAGGCAGATTACCCAATTGAGTGGCTCACATTGCCCTAGACAAGGATTCTTGAGATTAAAATTTTTGACTAGGGGTATGAGGATGACCAACCGGCAATACTCCTATGAGTACACTGGAGGGATTGTAAAAGTCACAGAATGGTGCTGGCACTACTTGATGGAGGAGCTTCTTACAGGTTTGTAAGCAATGACATGGTCCCAAAGCTACGTTCATGGACCAAAAAAGTAGTTTTTGAAGGGAAAATGGTCGACGGAATACTACAGATCCACCAAATTCATGAACATCACCGACTGCAAATTGGAGATCTGCATAACGTAACGGTCTGGAGAACTTGCCCAATGAGCATCCACAGAATCATCCTTGGACAAGATTTCCAGTAATGGTACAATCCGCAAGTGGTCTGGAGCACCGGATTGGTCTACGTCAGTAGTATGGCAGAAAAAGACATTCACCTCTGGTTGAGCAACCTACAATGCAACGTCGGTTACGGGAAGCAGCAGAGGTGGAAACGGTAGAGGAAGTTGCGGTAGTAAAACAATGCCAGCCGATATCCTTGGATGTAGTCAAGAGATACATGCTATGCTCAAGCGTGGCTAGTCCACATAGAGATAGGGGAGGTCAAAGAGATTGCGGATGCCGAGGCGACCACATCGGCCTCAACACATGAGAACTTTACGAAGGAGTTTACAACACTAATCGAGGAGTTTGAGCGGTTTTTCACAATGAACTGCCCCGAGAGCTACCCCCGCAGAAAAACAGTGATCACCAGATAGGCCTGAAGCCGGAAAGCAGACCAACGGTGAAGGGCACATATCGGATGAGCGATCAAGAGTCGACCGAACTAAAAAGCAGCCAGAAAACATGCTTGGTCATGGGTTGATTACACCTTCCACGTCATCCTACGGGACACTTGTACTGTTCGTGAAAAAGAAAACCAGAGAGATGTGGATGAGTGTGGAATACCAAGCATTGAACAACATCACCATAAAAAGCCGCTATCCCATTCCACGAGATGATGAACTTTTTTACCAAGTTTGTGGGACCCTGATTTTCAGCAAAATCGACCTATGCAGCGGTTATCATCATATTCACGCATCTGATAAAGACATCAGGAAGTCAGTATTGCGTACCAGATACGACACTTGGAGTTCACGATCATGTCATTTGGACTCACAAATACCCCCATAACCTTCATGGTAGTAATGAAAAACATGTTTTGTCCGTACTTCCATGACTTTGTCATCGTGTATCTTGACAAAATCCTAGTGTACATCTGCTCCTTAGATGAGCACAATGGACATCTTTGAAACTTTCTTGATATTTTACAATGAAAGGAATTCTTCAGAACACTGTCTAAATGTTGCTTTGGTTGCCGTTTGATTGAGTTTCTGGGCCACATCATCGGTGGCGGATGGATCACCATGGAGCCGAAGAAGGTAGAGGCAGTCATTAAGTTGTCAAGGCCTGCCAATGTTTGGGACATCCTAGTGTTTTAGGCTTCTGCAACTACTGCCATTGATTTTAAAAGGACTATGCACCAGTGTTTGCGCCTCTCTCCGATCTCACTCGTAAAACCACTGAGTAGAATTGGGGAGACAAGGAACAAGAAGCGTTTGAATCTTCGTGGAACTCTTTGACCTTGGTGCCATCCTTACAATTGGCAGATCCAACGGTGGACTACATCATGGCCACCGATGTCTCTGATTGAGCAAACGGAGCTGTTCTCTTCCAAGACAATGACGGTGGAGAACAACTACTTGCGTACATGCTGCAAGAATTGCAAGGACAGGAACTCGAGTGCGTTGTGCATGAGAAGTAAATTCTCGCATTCTTGCACACATTCAAGACATGGCGGTAGTGCTTGGAAGACTAGCGATGCATCATCTACACCAGCCAATACACCCTGAAATATCTCAAGAATTAGCCAAATCTGAGATATCAACAAACTCGGTGGATGGAGTTCCCCACATTCAACTTCAACTACAACATCAAGTGCCCACTTGAGAAACCAAACCAGCTGATACTCCAATTCAGTGACCAGATTTGATGGCCAAGATCGACACGCTGCTTGTCGAATGAGACCCCTACCTTGCAAGTCTGTTCGCAAAGGGTTGCGAGGAGGTCTACAGGTACAGCAAAATCAAGTTCTAGTTCAATCATCCCTGCTAGCAACAATGATTCACTCGCCGAGTAGTCATCGCATTGAACGAAGAGCTACAAAATATGCTATTGGATGTGAACCAAGGGGCACCCAGCATAACGTTCACACGCTGAGCCCTTTAAATAAACGTCCCACCCTTGATCCCTTGGTGTGTGGGCCAATCCTTGAGATGACGCACGACCCACTCTTAGCAGCAAGACCACTGCTAGTGAAAGAGGTTCTCCCGTGCGACTCTCCCGTGGTGTTTGTAACAAGGTGCGCTACAGAAGACTTGTAGGATTGAATGGACGTGTGTGAGGCAATATTTGGAATACAAGGAGATTTGGGTAGGGAATTAATCCTTAGACTTGATAAATCAGTACAAGGAAATGTCTAATGTCTCTGGGTAAGATTGGCATGCCTAGAACAATCCCTAGGCATCCTAATGAACCAACCCCTACGAGCAATCTGAGAGCCCCTTGGCGTTCCAAAGCTCTCTACTAAGGTACAATCACACAAATAACACACGTTGCAAGCTTTCCATCATACCAAAGAACGCCTCAATTCGTGGAGAAATGGCTAGGTTATGGCCATTTGAGTGCTCCATGTGTGACTGCCGGTGGCAGCACTGCTAGTAGGGGTCACTGCCGCCCGAAGCACCCTTGCCTATGAATGCAGCTCCATGCGCCATCCCAAGTTGCCCATGGACTCAAATGACTCTGGCCCCATTGGCTATGTGTCCATCCAGTCGTGCTTTGGCTGCAGTGGACAAGAAAATCACTCCGCCATGCTTGTGGTCAAACCGATGCGCCTCCTGTTTTCTAGGGGTGTGCCTCCGACCTTTTTCACGGCCAAATCCTTCTTGTCCCTGCACCAAATGACCCATTTCTTGGATCAAATTTGCACGGCTTTTCACGTAGAATAAAATGCGAACATCAAAACATGCATGTGACTTCATCTTGATGACAGAATCACCACCTCAACCGGCAGCACTTAAAACATCACCCCACCTCCAAGGACGCACCATCCTGGTGCGCTCTTGGTGCACTCAGAGGTCCGTGCTAACTGCATCCTTTGTGTGGAAGTCGGCTTCAAGGATTCAGCAGTTGTGCTCAAGACCATGGCCAAGCCATTGCACCATGTACTGACACCCATTGTCGCGCCGATGGTGCCCAATGATCTTGTCCACCACATACTCCTCCTCACCCTCCATCAAGACTAGTGGAGGAGGGGCCTGTCCACGCGCTACAAAGTGTGTATCCGGCTCCTTTTAGGCCTTGAGGAGAGAATTTTGGAACACGGGATGAATCCTGTAGTGGTCCGGTAGCTTGAAATCGTAGCTCACCGCGGACCGCTTTTCCTCATTTATGGTCAATCACCCCAAAAGTACACACTGATAAACTAGTGTACAGTTTTGGAACATATGTGAAGGATGTTTCCCTGGCAAAGAGCTACCATTAATAGGAATGCTTCCTAGAAGTTACATGTAAATCCTAAATACACAACTGTTTCAATGTACAGTACCTTGGAAGTTTCATTGAACTTCCTTCGAGTTTTGTATCCTTCCATTCATTTTTAAACAATAATAAATCTGAATTATGAACAACAAACGGGTGTTAGATATACTATTGTCAAATGTGTGCCAATTTGTTGTGCTACAAGTTTTGTATTATGCTTGTTTCACCCTACCAAACCTAATGATTTCTTAACGTGTTATAATGTCAATTTAAGCACTTTGATTGAAGTTGGTGAAGTATTCCTACTGTGGCTAATTGGGTCCAAAGCATACACTCACCTCCAAGTGCACAGGGCAAAAATGTCCGCTACGGAAGAGCGAGGTGACTTCGCCCTCGAAGTCAAACCTCGCCGACTTCGAGGGCGACATCACTTGCTTCTAACAGGGGCAACGAGAACGCTCAACTCTGCCTTCAAGCGTTCTTGCCACCATACCAGAATCAAACCCCCTTGTTACACCGGGGGTTTTGGGCCTGCAAACTCTCAAACCCCTTCTCAATAACCGCCCGAGCCTAAATCAAATCCCCGAGTTGCATTGAGGGGTTGCGGTCTTTCTTCCAACTTGCCCAGGCACCTGCCAGGCCCCGTGGTAGCAAGGCCTGGCAAGTTCCCTTTATTTTAGCACAACAACCGCCCAAACTTGACGGTACAGCCTGTTACACTTAGGGGTTTGAGATTTCGCGGTTGCAATCTCTCAAACCCCCTCTTGATAACCCCCCCAGATACGCTAGTGTATTTTTGGTGGTGTCCATTAGATACACCCGCCGATACACTGCCCAGATACACTCTCCACTCCGGGAGGGGGGGG
>SZWC01016452.1:17897-44033 GCA_023375785.1 Penium margaritaceum | reverse complement strand
AAAAAAAAAACTGATGCCCGGATGGCATGGTGGACAGATGAGCCTCATGGGCACCGAATGTGACCATCACGTGAACCATCTTCGTGGTTCGGTTCCTCACACACTCAGCAAATATGTCACGGTTTGGCACTCCTGCCGACAGCAGTACGGCGAAAACACTTCCGGAGGAAGTTTTGAGACATTGCCTAACGAGTGGACCTCATTTGTTACAAGGTCAAATGCAAATACGGACGATTTCCGTATTACTCATTCTTGAAAGCCCAGTCGGCTACGCACTTGATTCTACAACATGCACGACTTGCATAATAGGGTAAATCACAACATGTAACCGATGACCCATGGATCATCATGCATAGGACTGTGATATTCGGGCACGACATGCTTGATTCGAGACGACACTAGTTGTGTCGGCTGAAGAGCCCATATAAATATCATGGCCACGACACCGTCAACTAGATGTTGAAGATTTTAAGAGCCAAATTGAGGGACGAAGTAACACATCGTTCGGATGAACGGAGGTATGCGATTCATGCGAACCTACCAGAGTTGTCTCCAGAACGTGCACGACACGCACGTGAAACTCGCTCGTGGATCATTGATGCCTCGATTACGGCATCAAGATAGAGAGCAACCGATAACTTCAGCTATAACTCGTGGACGAACAATGGTGTCATCATCCGACCGAACAAGTCGTTTGGTGGGTGAGTGACTATTGCGAACGTGATTGTTTGACGACTCGACACATGGTCAATCCACATCATGGCGACACCATGAGTGGTGAATGCACGAAAATTATACGTCACCACGTTGATTTGGACCTCAGAAAGGCCAAACCAGGACTTTTGTATACCGGATGCGTGCTAAACAGAACTTAAACGGTCTCCCCAAAGAGGCACGACATGCCTTAAGGACTCGACGGTTTCGAGTCCTGCACCGGTGTACATCCGCAATCATCCGAGTTATCGTACACAATCAGCCATGGCAGATGCGGCCATCGGGCCACGGTTGGCCACAACAAATGTGACAAGCACAAGATTGGTTCTTGTGTGTGTACGAATGGAGAAACCATTCACACCTTATCACTCAAAAAGTGATCGGTAGAATTCTGGTACCCGACCTGTATCAATGATACGAATTCTGGTACCCGAATGGTACCAACGATGCAAATCATGGCACCCGACCAGTACCAACGATACGAAGCATGGTACCCGACCGGTACCAACGATCGAAAGGTCCACGAGTTTGTATCAACATCCACGTCCAAAAGCCAAGGACAACGGATATGCTCCTATGACGGACGACCTCCAAACAGGACCGTGGATGCCTCATTGAGGAGCAAGTGCCCTTCTATGTGTGACGTCTACGACTTGATACATCACAGTGTGATTGTCGAAGACAACACATGACGCATCTTGGCGTCTAACGTGTACGACCGAATGTCAAACACAAACAAAACACGAGTACCGAAGGCGACACCTTCAGGCCGTATTCACTCGATAAGTGAATATTTCGCGGCCACTGGCAGGCATGAGTGCATAGACCGATGTCTGTGACATGATTTCTTTCTCCTGTTTGGCGAAAGTCCCATAGCTCTGAGGTCTCGGTGGCGCACGGGCGATGCCCATTTTGACTGCCAGATTTTCATGGTACTATGACCATTTCATAGCTTCCTTTGAACCAACTACGACCTAGTTGGCTCCAGTCATGGGCCATGAGTTGCACCTCATGCTCATGACCGTGGAGACAACCGCTCAGCCGAAAGCTACATGCCAGTCGCATGTTGGTACTTTTACCTCATTGGTCCGACTGGCCACGGAACGAGTCATCTTTCACTTTGGGACTAACCAAAACGATGAGAGTGTCGTACCCAAATGTGAAAAAGTGTCTTGGACAAAACCTCACAGCTTCTGATGATGCACCATGTGTGTGGTGTAACTTGTGGTCTAACGAAGTCATGCAGATGGATTTCGATCATGCCGACAGCATGAAGTGGCACCGATAGTGCCTCTGCAATCTACCAACATGGTTCAGATTCTACATTCTGAATCCAAGATGATCTCCGTCAGAGATCATGAATGGAAATTTCTAAGGCCATCCAAATGTCTCTTTGACGGGTGTTACCCTCAAATGGATGACTCTTTCAACTACGGACTAGTTGAATCGCACCCCATGGACCTGGAAGGTCATGAAAAAGCATTTCAGATGCCCATGTCATTGGGGAAGGTCCACTTTCTATTCACTGCTGAACGCAGTAAAGGTTCTTCGGGATGTCACTATTGTAACATTCACTGACGAACTAAACTGAGGACGGTATCCTCTCAACACGCCTAGTCGTAAGGCTCCTCAACCAAGTGATGTGGTTGTGGGAGTGCCGGTTGCACTCGACAAAGTTTTACTAATGCATAACGATTTTATGCAACTTGGCAAACAATCTCTGAGACGGCGTCTCAGGAANGAATTGTTGTCCATGTACGACCTTGCCTACCCGGGTCCGTGTGTGGCCCTGTCTTGCATGCCGTTTGCATTCCAAGACCAAACAAAATTGAACTGACAGTTCAGTTTATGGGATCACAGGATGTGATCTACAAGTGTTCACTCGCAAAGCCATGGATTTGTCACCCGACAGGTGGACATAAGCACGACCATGGTTAGAAATCATAGTTCACCCGCTCGGTGGCCATGATGTGATGAACACTTTGTTCGTGGAAGTTTTTTTTTTTTTTTCACGAAAGCGAGATCGGTGTATCTCGAATCATCTGATTGAAAGCCGACCCG
This sequence comes from Penium margaritaceum, assembly GCA_023375785.1. Classification (NCBI taxonomy): domain Eukaryota; kingdom Viridiplantae; phylum Streptophyta; class Zygnematophyceae; order Desmidiales; family Peniaceae; genus Penium; species Penium margaritaceum. The sequence continues at coordinate 41,258 of SZWC01016452.1, read as the reverse complement.
CTTTCGAAAGGGACATGAGTGGCAACCTGTGGTATCCATTTCAGACAGAAATGAGGAGATGATGAAAAATCATCTAGGTCGGAGCATTGTCGTGTCTGATGACAAAATGTGAGAACTGCGCTTGCCAGACGACCATTGCCGCCTCCTTCAAAGATGAGCGCAATCTTTGGAAAGGAGAACAAGTGTGCTCAGAACCCATTTCTTAGGCCCTTGGTGCCTCCCAAACCTAAGATCAAGCAGACATGCAAGTCGCATGGGCTTAGTGGAGTTTGGTTGAGTTTAGCCAACCAACCCACAGGTGCCGAAAAAGGGTCCGAATGACCTACGCGTGGTCATGAACACATGGTTGCAACCCAAGAGGACTGATTTCCAAAACCCTGGATTGCATGTACAGACGATGTTGCGGGGAGGTACCACCTCGATAGCAACCCCTAGGAAGAGATTATGCCCGAACGGCATGAAAAAAGTGTTGTGTGGACCTGGACGGTTTTCGCGGGGACGCCCGGTTAATTGGTCGCAGGGACGCTCCTTGCAAAAGGGGGAGGAAGTGTCACCACAACAGTTGGCTGAACATTGACCACACGGAATGTGGACAAAATTCATTTTCGATCCTCTCTTCCAAACTGGCAAGACATTGTTGACAATGTACGTCCCAAAAGGCATCGACTATGCCGACAATACACGAGAGTGACGGATCTTCAGTGAAGAATCACCAACACTCGTGTAGAACAAACAAATGCCACAATGGCAGGGTCTTGGCAAGAGCCGGAGACCGCGTGTTCAACAATAGGTGTTGTAAACAAGTGATCAAAGATCACAAAGACCACGCAAGAGTGGTTGATTGTGCGTGAACGTGACGCAAGAGTCTTGCGGATGACAAGAGTTCACAAACGTGCTCATATGCATGATTTTTGTTGCATGGTTTGCATGAATGCAGTACGCAATGATCAAACCTCCTTGAGCAAGGACGAACCGGGACGGTTCGGAGCAAAGGGGGAGGAATATAGCGTGCGGACCATTTTTAGGGTTAAAAATGGTCTTTCAATGTATTCCCCGCATTTCGGGGACTCGATGCGGACGTGTCGAGGAGTCAGCGTCCGGAAAATATCTTCGGGCTAGAGTCCAGCTCGACTCTAGCCTGGAAAATATTCCTGTGGTCGGAATCAAGGCAAGAGGACTGCCGCGATGGAGATTCCACCGCGTCACTCCTAACTCACTCATATGATGCTGCTAGGGTCCTATTCCACGTGGCATTGCCACGTGGAATGATTAGGCTTAGGATGCATGTTTTACATCCGTGCCCTATGACGACCCCGTCCGTTTCGCCGTGACGCATCTCAGCCAAAATGGCTGAGGCGGCCAGTCACTCGGCCTCCTTGGACTACAATTTCTGAGGGCTTACCTCCGTTTTAAAAAGTTAGTCGCAAAACAGCCCACGGCTGTTACACCCAAATTCTCAAACCGTGCTCTTTCTCGCAACTTCTACGCGGTCACTGTCGTATTACATACCTACGCGATTCTGTAACCTTCCGAGTGGGCATTTCTTTCATCACACAAGTAGCCCACCGCTCGTCAAGACCTCAACTTTCGCTCCGACGGTCGAGACCAATTCGACCAACTTCCCTCGCCCTCCAAAGAACCTTCTTGCACCTTCAGAAAACTTCTACCACTTTCAAGAATCGACGACAGATGTGTCACAAATTTTCGGTTGGCTTTTGGACGCATCGAGGAATACTTCCATATACAAAGATGCATCTCGCATCTTCGTCTTCGATCTTCAAAGGCACCTAATTCCTTGGCACAGTTTCTAGATCTGACCACTCACGATGCAACTCCACACGTAGTCGCTCGACAATCGACCCAACGACCCCCAGTACGTCTCATTTGTAACTCGACACTTGTATACATGTGTTCGATCATTTCGACACTTTTCATCCAAGTACAATTACCACTAATTATGAATTTCTCAAGGGTCCCAAACTGTCAATCGTATTCTGCCTCGCAACTTGTACCTGCTCACCATGTACGCTCCATTCGGCATAACACTTGGTATCATAGCACATTGGTGTAGCAGAGGCATCCGACTACTTTACCCATCAAGAGGACTACCTCGCACAAGCCGTCAGTGCATCTCGTGCATCAAGACTTCATAGACTTCACAAGTACGATGTGAAGCGTGCGAGTGCACCCAACGACCATCAGCGGGTCTAGATGATTTACCCCCAGAAAACTTCTGGAAGGCGACCACTTCTCCAACACAACTCTCTTCAATTTTCCTCACACAACTTGAGAGCTCTTGTCCTCTCACAACTTTGGCAACTGGGAACTTAGAGACCAAGTGCAACTGGAGGGCAAATACAACTCAGAATCAGGTAAGTTATCTAAGTTTATGTACTAAATAGCACAATGGGCTATATATAGCCTTTTAGTCCTACAGCCCCATACACTCGACGGACCAACCCGTCCTACACACGCAAAGCGTCCAAGTAACAAGGTGAGCACATCGTATCCCATGCTCTCTTACACACTCACACACATGCAACCATGAGTACACCGTTTCTTGTACTCTCACACACACATGTTTCACCAGGATGAGTGCACCATGAGTCGCACTCTCACACGTGCGCGTGTCGAACGCTCCACAAACTGTCATGTCAAAATAGGAGATTCTGTGTTACATCTATAACACTCCTCCCCTCCAAGTTAAGCTCGTCCCGAGCTTTTCCTTGCCCTTGACTTGTGTCAGTACTCGATCTTCTTGCTTTGATCACCAATCCTGTTCACTTTCCTCTTCTTTTTCCTTTGCATGAGCTTGTCTTGTTCCTGTCGCTGAATTCGTGACAACTCGGCCAGGCTCCGATAGATCTTTGTGCTTGGAGCGATTCTATTGACAAACTTATACCCCTGGTGTGGTCTGTCAAGGGGCCAGCAATCTTCCATCTTGGTGTAGAAATCCAGGGATTCCCCTCTCCCAACGAGGTGTAGCTCATCAGTCTTGGAGAATATCTGTTTTATCTCGTATGGCCCTTGGGGTCGATGCCCTGCACGGGGACGATTGTGGTTTCCCACCGTGCTCCACAGTACTGCTTGTCCCTCTACGAACTTTAGCTTCTGCAATGGCTTGATGCACCGTCCAACGTATCCTGTCTTTTGCCGTAGTGATGCACGGTCTGCATTCTGCCACATTCGAGAAGCGTAGCACGGATGTCGGCAGCACGGGTTGTGATTTCTTCCACAATTCTTTCTTCCTCGCTCTCATTGTCCTCGGGTAGAGCAATGGGCTCGAATGTCTGCCTGTCGAGAAACTGACAATGTGGATCCCTCCTGTAGGTGAGCCTGAAGGGTGTGTATCGAGTGGAACTTTGAACTAACATCCTGAAAGACATCAGCACGGAGGGTAAGATCTTGTCCCACTCCATGCTGTATGATGCCACGGTCTTGCTTAGGGAAGATTTCAGAGTGCGGTTAAAGCGCTCCACCAGACCAGAAGACTGGGGATGTTCCACTTCAGAAAACTCCATGTAGATGTTGAAGAGAGCCATCATCGCCTTCACCTCTTTTTGAAACTCTCCACCGTTGTCGTAGTGAACCAATCGTGGGCAGCCATGCCTGCAAATGACGCACTTGTAAAGGAACTCGGCCGCTGTTCCTGCCGATTTCTGCTGCAATGCCTCGGCTTCTGCCCACTTGGTGTTGTGGTCAATCGCTACCACCATGTACTTCTTCTTCTCGATGGTCTCATCCATGTAGGTGATGTTGAAGATCACTCAATCCCATGGCTCGATCACAAGGACGGTCTTCAGCTTTCACTCGGCCTTGTACGTTGGCTTCTTCACGAGACAGAGCTTGCAACTCTTCTCGATACTCTTGGCTAGAGTGTTGATGTCCGGGAAGTAGTAGATGGTCGCCACCATCCCGGCAACTCGCTCTGGGCAAAAATGCCCCAGAAGGTGGGCTCTGGTTACTATCTCCTCCCGTTCTTGCATCCTTTGCACACGACGCCTCCTTTTATGCTTGTAGCTTGCTTCCCGCCACAGGTCCCCTTCGTCATTCATGAAGTAGTTTATGGCTCGTGCTACGACTCTCTTCTTTTTTTGCTTCGTCCCACTCTGGCCGACACTCGTAGTTGTTGGCCAGGTACTCGCGCATGTTGATATCTTCAATTGGGTCCACTCTCTTCTTTTTGCCATGGGAGAAGGCGTCATCATCTTTTTCTTCCCCCTCTTCTGCCCACTCCTGTGGTTCCCCTTCTTCCGCCAGGGGTTCCTCCCCTCCAAGTGGGGAGATGCCCTCTCCATTTGTTCCCTCCCAAGCACCCTAGGCGGCGGCTTCATCATCTGCTCCTTCTGCTGCTCTTGGAGTACTTTCAATACTTGTGTTTTAGTCATTCGCATCTTGTGCGTCGTCAAAGTTGAGAACACGTCAAACTGGCGTGTCCTGGAATGTCGCTTGACGGGTGGCGGCCGGTAGTGGGGTTGTGTCCCCTTTCTGCTCCTATAGGAGCTCTCTTCACCGAAGGCGGTCTGGTGTTGTTTTGGAAAGGAAGCGTTCATAGGAGACGGCGAGAGGTGGGCCCTCGGGTGAAGTATGTTTCTCCTCTCTATCCCCCACTTCCTCTTCCTCTTCCTTGGCTCCCCCTCCTTTTTCTTCCTCTTGTGCCATGTATATGGGTAGGATGATGCACTCATTTGAACTTGTGGTTGTCAATTGGGGTCGAGCAGGTGTGTACGCCAGTCCCTTCTTTTGTCCCTTTGCAGCGCAGCTTAGCGTGAGGACGCTACTATCTCCCTTCGAGACGGCCTGCCTGTCTTCCACGGGGGTCGCCACTGCGACCTTACTCACAACTTCATGTTTTTCTTTTTGCACCGTGTTGATCCTCTCAGTAGTGTTTTTTTTGGCTGCTTGTTGGGTTCCTGCAATAGCTGCATGTTCTTTCTCTTCAGCTGCTGTTCGGACGGCCTGGAGGCGTGACTCCTATGCAGCAACTCGTTCTGCTGCTTGTTGGGCTTCGTGGGCATTCTTTTTGGGCATTCTTTATGGATGCTGCCTTTGCCTTTATTTCTGCCATCTGTTGATCGTAGATGTCGGTTTGGTCTGCAACATCAAGTTCTCCATGGGCAAGCTTTGCTTCAGCTGCATAGACTTCTCTAGAAGAGGCTCCATAGGGCTTCTCCATCTTCATGCGTTTGGCCAAGTAAGTGGCCACTTTGATTTTGGTATCCTTGTAGGGTTGTGGGATCTCCTCCTCTTCAGTTTTTTGTGTCATGATCTTGCAATACACAGACTCTTCATGGTCCACAGCTGCGATCCTTTTGATCCATCTCACTTGCTCAGGTGTTAACACTTCACAGACAGCATAGCTTGGTAAGGTGGCGGCTACCTTGGCACTTGGCAGTGATGCTGCTGTCTGATTGGTCGCCCCCTTCTTCGTTGGGCTGGAGCAATGTCGAGCAAAGTGTTCTTCTTGACCACAGTTGTGGCAAGTCAAGGATCACCCTCTCAAGTAAGGCGGGATCCCTCCAGGTGCTGGTGGTCTCGCCTGCGAGGCGAGCTTTGTGCGAAGCTCGGCTGGTTCAGTGCGGAGTGTTGTTCTTCTATGCCCCATGGCCGCTGCTATGGCTTGACACACAGGTTGGGCATGCACTGCTCCCTTGGAGTAAGTCCCCCAAACCTTGTTCGTGGTGCAAGTCCAAGCGAGACACCAGAAGTGTAGCGCAACAGATAGCATGTTGGACGTAGGGACAACAGGTTCTGCGATCGAGCCTTGATGTGCGCAGGAAGGTTTTTGACCTTCCTGCACAGGGGAAGTTTCTTAGACATCTCCCCATGCATGAGGAGAGTGCGCCACTTGGTGGTCAATGGATGCGCCAATTGGTGGACTGGTGAGGTGGTATGGAGTGACCACCCCAAAATTGCAACTACCCAAACACCTTAGAAGCCAAGCCCAGGACTATATGTACCAGGCTCATTCCTCATTCTAATTACACAATCTGGCCTTAGATGCTCCTCATAGAGTTTTCCATCTAAGGAACAGTAAAAAGAAGACACTGGTTGGTCTAAGTCCGAGGAGTTAGTCTTTGACTAGCGCTTCGTGCGAAAGTGACCAAGTGTTAAGTGGACGCCGTTGCTAGCAAGTGATTGCATAGGAACTGCTCAGTGTGGAACCGTGATCCTGAGGGTGATATCTTCTCCTAGCTGAAATGCTAGGAGCGGATGGCAGGTGCTATTGTGTCGGCCGTGCTTTCCAGTCGGTTTGCCTCAGGCCAGTTGACAAAGGGTTATGGGCCCACATTGACCAGTTGTAAGGCACACTTCACTCAACTCTGGTACTCTCTCTCCACGTGCACACATCAGCTCCATCAGCTCCATGAGCTCCATCTGCTTCATCAGCCACAACGGCTGAACTTGCACCTAGCACACAGGGACCAAGGACAAGCTCTACCCTTGGAGGTATGACCCTTTGGTCCAAACCAGGACAAGCTCTGCCCTTGGAGGCAAGACCTTGGGTGTGCTAGTGCGATCTGTCTTCTCTGTTTGCAGGCAAACATCGACTGGAGGGGGAAGCAACGGAACTGCACCTTTAAACTGGTAGCAGACATCAGCTAACATCAGCCTACATTGGCCTCAACGTAGTAGAGACACAGATTGCAGAAAAGGGCAGCTAAAATGGCTGGCCCATTAGGAGCAGTGGGGGCTGCTGCAGGGCAGTCCACCGGGGATGCCGCAGGGCAGTCCTCAAACTCAACAGTGGCTATCACAGGTCAGACTACAAGAGCAACCGTGAGTGCTACCGCACTGGCGCAAGGTCTCGGATCTTTGGGAGGAATTCCGGTCTTTGAGGGGAACAAATTTCCGCTCTGGAGATGGCAGTTTGAATTGGCAATGAAAGTGTGCGGCTTCATCAAGCTTTTGAAGGGAGAGGAGCAGGTTCCTACGGTGGACTCACCAGAGCATGAGGCATGGATGGAACGGAATGATATTGTCATGTCATTCCTCAGCAATGCGATTGCTTAGGAGTATGTTCCCATCATTGCCAGGTACACGCTAGCTTCCGAAGCTTACGACAAGCTTAAGCCCGTGCACCAGTCCACCTCCCTCGCGAACAGATTATTCATCCATTAATGGGGCCCATAACCCTTTGTCAGGGAATCCATGGGATGCGTTCTTGACGTTTGTCTGATTGTCTGGCGGTGATTTACGTCTTCTGTTTTTGTGCGAATTTGGGATTGAGCGAGAGCTTTCTGGTCGCCTCACGCTATGTGAGCAGGAATTTAGAGACAGTCAGTTTGCGAAGGGAATAACGGAATTTTGCGTTAATGTTTTTGCATGGACATGATAAAAAAATTTGAAGGGCTAGTAATGAGCTTTCCAACGCACCAAACTGCACGTGATTCGGCCAAGCGTAGCCCAAGTTATGCTTGCCAAAGCGCAGGTCTCACCCACCACAGAAACTTCTAATGCCTCCAGGGCGCGCACACACCATGGCGTCTTCTTTCACGTGCGAAGTGCCTTTCCCAAGGCGCAGATCCCATTGCACGTGGTGTAGGGGTCCCCTGCACTGTTTTGACGTATCTCTCCCACTTTTGGATCGCGTTTGGTGATGGGTTGTGACGAGGTTTGAAACTGGTTTGCAGACCTGTAGGCAGTGTTTTGACCAAGTCCTCATGGAACATAACTTACTACTGAGTTTCGGACGCCGAGCCAGGATTTTGGCAAAGTCCCTCAGTAAGAAACTGCACTACAGGATCCGGTGGATTATCCACCGGACGCATCGGCAGACCTTCCGGAGCATAATCTCGAGATGGTACTTTTGTTACTCGGTCCGGACAATTATTCACCGGAAGTCGAATTGCGGCCGGCTCCCAGAGCCTACGCTTACACCCCAACTTTGGAACCCCATATCTCCCTCGATACTTGTTCGATTCCTGTGAAACAACTTCCACTGGATTCAGCAACTTATCACATTTGAGGGGTAATAATCCATTTTAGCATGCAAGCAATCCTCAAGCCGCTAGATACACTGGAGAGTATTTTCCTCTCTCTGGCGGCTCGTCGGCGCCTCCCGGCATTGTGCATGGGCATGCAGAGGGGCAATTTTTCAACAGAAGGAGGAGACTTGCGGGATGTTACGGTGTGGGTTTCATGTCCAAAGAATGATCATGAAATGATTCTTGGACAAGATTTCCTATGCCAACACAATCTAGAGATCGACTGGAGCAGTGGCGACGTCTATGTAGAAATCAACTGTGCCAAGCAACAACTTCCGCGAGTGGGGCAGAAGAAGACAACGGAAGCAACAGAGGTGGAAGCGGCAGAGAAAGCCGCAACGACCAAGAAGCAACAATGTGTGCAGCCGATACCACTGAAAGGGGGGCTTGTGCATGGTTCATGCATCTTGAGCCCAAGTGGGGACGCAAAAGTGGTAGCCGCTGACTTATCGGCCTTATCAGCCTCATCAAGTTCATCGTTCTCATCAACATCAACAAAGTTTGCAATGGCTCTCGAGGAGTTCACACCTCTCATCCAAGATTTTAAGGACGTCTTCCCTGACGAACTCTCGAAAACCTTACCACCTCAACGCATCGAGCGAAAACTGGGAAGCCGACCCACCATTTGAGGAGCCTCTTGGATGAGCGACCATGAGCTGACCGAGTTGAAGAAGAAACATGACAAGATGATCGGTCAATGGTTCATCTGTCCATCCACGTCACCGTACGCCGCACCAGTACCTTTTGTAAAAACTAATAATGGCAAAATGCGGATGTGCATGGACTACCGGGCATTGGATGACGCCACCATCAAGAACCGTTACCCTCTTCCCCGAGCCGACAAACTTTTCGACCAACTTTGAGGAGCCTGAATTCTCAGCAAAATTGACCTACCCAGTGGTTATCACCAGATTCGCGTGGCGGACGCCGTCATGGAGAAGATGGCACTCTGAAAACGCTATGGGCATTACGAGTTCATTGTGATGTCCTTTGACTCACAAATGCCTTGGCAACTTTCATGGCGGCAATGAACAGCATTTTCCGCTGGTACCTGAATGATTTTGTCATGGTATATCTCAATGACCCATTGGTATACAGTCACACCATGGAGGAGCACAATGGATATCTCCAAAACATTCTCAAAGTATTACAAAGAGAGAAATTCTTGAAAAAACTCTCAAAGTGCAAATTCGGTTGCCGTTTGATCAAGTTCTTGGGTCACGTCATCAGCAGCGGAAGGATCACCATGGATCCAAAGAAGATAGCAGTTGTCGCTTATCGGCCGACACCGATTAACATCCAAGATGCTCAAGTTTTCCTCGGTTTGTGGAATTACTACCAGTGTTTTTTTTATGGGATTACGCCCGATTGTCAGCGCCTCTCTCCAATCTCGCTAAAGAAGAAAACGAGTGGCGGTGGGGAGACAGCGAACAAGAAGTATTCGTTGATTTGCAGAACGCTTTGGCCTCGGCGCCAGCACTACAATTAGCCGATCCAATGATCGACGAAATCATGGCTACAGATGCCTGTGACAGTGCCATTGGCATGGTTCTCCTACAAGATCACGGCAACAGAGAGCAACCGGTCGTGCATGTCACAAAAGTTGCATAGAATGGAAGCAAACTATGCCGTACACGAGAAGGAGATGCTGGCAATCATACATGCATTTAAGACATGGCGGTGCTTTCTTGAATGCTGCCGATGCAACGTACGCACCGACCATCATGCACTAAAACATTTAAAGACGTGACCAAACCTTAGTTGACGTCAATCCCGATGGATGGAGTTTCTTGAATCCAGGTCCGACTACGATATCAAGTATCGACCGGGAAAAACCAATCCTGCAGATGCGCTCAGCCATTGACCAGACTTAATGGCTGAGGCAGCAAGACTTCAACTTCAGCAAGATCCATATTCGAGAAGTTGTACACATGTCGCTACAACCAGCATGGCAAACAAGATAAACCCAAGTTATAGCACGATGCACCCTATTGGCGACGATGATTCACTTGCCAGGTGGTCATACCTCCAAGCGACAAACTCCGCCGCATGTTTCTTGAGGAGTGCCACGACAACGGTCAAGGTGAAATTTTTTGAGAAGAAAAGATGTTGAAGAAGCTGGCAAATTACTTCTGGTGGGACAAGATGCAAACCGACGTGGCTAACTGCTGTAAATCCAGTGACACTTGACAGCGACAAAAATCCCGTCTCACATGGCCACCCGGAAATCTGCAGCCACTCCCCATTCCGACGGAACCATGGACCGACATCTCCATGGACTTCGTTACCAGATTACCAGTCACCACCAAATGGACAGCACGGGTGCTTCTAAACAACATCGTGTAGCTACATGGCATGCCAAAAACTATCACAAGAGACATCGAAAGTCGATTTACCAGCAATTTTTGGCGTGAACTGATGACTCGCGACCACACTCAGATTCAGCTTTTAACGACTTTCCACCCGCAAACCGATGGCCAAACTGAGCGGGCCAATCAGACGCTCAGACAACTTGTCTGAACATTATGCAAACCACGCGGGACGGATTCGGAAACAAAAATCCCGACCGCAGAAATCACATGTAACTCGGGTACATCCACTACAATGGGTAAAACTCCGTTTGAAGTGTTGTATGGCAAAATACTGGCCACACCAGCTGGAATTGGCAGCCAGAGCAACATTCCCATGGTTGAATTCCAACGCCGCGACTTCACCATCTGGTATGAAACACTACAGATACATGTGAAGACAGTAGTGGTGACGAAGCAAGCAGCTGACCGACATCGGAGCAACAATGTGTTCACCGCTAGTGACAAGATTCTCCTCAGTTTGGCAAACATCAAACTACACGGAGCGGACTGTTCAAAGTTCAGACCCTCATGGTTGGGACCGTTTGAGATTGAGTGCATGAAAACCCCCGTGGTTGTGCAACTCAAACTCCTCGACACTATCCAAGTTCATTCGGTATTCCACGAGCAGAATCAAGCACTATCGGGACCCCGGCAAGAACTTCTCCGACAGGGATGTACCTCCTCCTCCTCCTATACAGGTGGACGAGGACACAGAGTACCTCATTGAGGACATCCTCGGCTATCAACGAAGAGTTAAAACAACACAATACCTTGTCATGTGGCACAACTATGGCGCTGCACATAACAACTGGGAACTCTACAACAACCATCGCAATGTCGATCATCTGATGGACGGGTATTATCGTCGTCACCGGGTTACATCCGTATGCGCACTGGGACATCGCAGCTAAGAGGGGGAGAAGTGTTACGTACCAGATGTACACGAGTCCCTAAGCTCTCCAAGTGGGCATTTTTGTCATTACACAAATAGCCCACCATGCGCCGAGACCTCGATTTTCACTCTCACGATCAAGGGCGATTCTGCCAACTACCCTCGTCCTCCGGCGATCCTTCTCGCGCATTTTGATAACTTCAAACGCTTTCAACAAACATCAGCAGAAGTATCACAACCTTTTGGTCGACTTCTTGATGCATTGAGAAACATCAAGGTTTAAGAAGATGCATCTTGCATCTTCGCCATCAATCTTTGAATTCCCCAGATTCCTCGGTAGAGCTTCTCGATCCGACCACTTAGGACGCAACTCCACACGCGTCGCTCGACAATCGACCCGACGACCTTGACCACGTTTCATGTGTAACTTGACACTTGTATATGTGTGTTCGATGATTTCAACACTTGTCATCAAAATACACTTACCGATAACTATATATTGCTCAAGTGTGCTAAATTCTCAAACCTTGTCTTGCCTCGCAACTTTGACCTGTTCACCATCTACGCGCCGTTTGGCAAAACAAAAAGTATCCCACAATGCGCAATGTATCTGATTGATACACGGAGCGGAAAATAGGTGGTTCACAGGGATGAGGTGCAGAAAAAAGGCGATTTGGGAATCTAAGACAATTGGATAATTTACATTAAGTAGTGAGTGTACTTTGATGACAAGTATCGGGTGTGTCAAGAACATCTATACAATGCCAAGAATGAGAATGAGGCACGGTGTTTGTTTGTCTGCGGTGTTTGAGCCAAGCAATGCGTGCGAGCTCCCGCCATGAGTGGTGGATTTGAGAATCTCCACGGAGAAGTTGGAGGGCTTTGAGAATATCCCGACACTTCTTTGCATAAGTCTAGTGTTGTTGAAAAGTCGACCAAACGACAGCGGAACATTGATATGGTCCGCAAAACATCTGTTGACCTTTCTAGATGGTGGTCAAAGTTATTATAAACTTTTGGAACGGAACACCAGAGGTCGGGACGGTTGGCGAAAATGCCCTCGATCGAACGACGTTAAAATCTGAAAGTCGTTACGTAGTGGGCCATGAATGCAATGAAAAAATACCCACGTTCGAGTTTTAGGAACTCGAGTACATCAGAGACGTAACACTCCCCCCCCCCCCCCCCCCCCCCCCCCCCCCCGCGCCCCTTTTAGCAGTGATGTCCCGGCGCTATAGCAAATGTGGCCCGATGGCGGCAAAAGTAGCTATCAATCAGATGATTGATGTATTGAAGGTTGTCGTAGGGCTCCCAGCTGTTTTGCATGACATCGTAGCCGTGCCACTTGACCAGATACTCGGTCGTTTTTCCATGGAGTTGATTTCCGTGGATGTCTTTGATCACATAATCCATATCCCCGTCCACTTGTACAGGAGGTGCAGGTGCCAAATCTCTGTCAGGGAAGTACGTGCAAGGGTCCCGGTAGTGCTTGAGCTTGATAATGTGGAAGACATGATGAATCGCCATAGTTTCGGGTAGGCAAAGTCGAGCGAAGACTGGGATTTGCATTCGCTTGAGCTAAACCGGTCCCAACCATCAAGGTTTGAGCTTTGCAAAGTCCTGTATATGGAGTTTGATGCTCGCTGAGCTGAGGAGGACACGATCTCTAGTGTTGAACACATCATTGCAGCGATGTCAGTCAGCCATCTGCTTCATATCTGCTTGCCTCTTTGCAAGGGGGTGTCAAGTTCCATCCCAGATGCTTGCACTTTCCTGAGGATGAATTTCAACCTTAGGGATGTTGCTTTGACTTTGTAATCCAGCCGGGGTGGTGGAAAGCCGTAAACCACCTCGAAAGATATTTTACCAGCTGCGGTGGAAGTGGCAGTGTTGTATGCGAGTTCGGTGGTCGGTTGTTTTTGTGCCCAATTAGTACCGCTCCATTTGCCCGTCGGTCTGAGGATGGAATGTTGTTGATAGCTGGATCCAACTGCCGTAACGCGTTATCAGTCCATGCCAAACATGGCTGGTGAAGCGGCCGCCTCTGTCATTAATGATGATCCATGACACTCTGTGGAGCGGTACAATCTATTTTAGAAACAACCGCACTATTCCTTTTTTGGTGACGATGGTCATTGTCGGGATGAAGTGCGATACATTGGAAAATCTGTCCACCACGACCAGGATGGTGTCATATCCCTCGGTGGTGGCGGGCAGTCCCGTCACGCAATCCATGCTGATGTCAGTCCATGCCAAACCAAACTTAGTTTTTTTTTGGTACCCCCTAAACTCCTCGTAACCCCTTGTGAACAACCTTGCGAGATACGGGTCTCGTTCGATGAGTAGCATGCTAATGTCGACCATTAGACTCAGGGAATCTGTCAGACTAGTTTGTCCAGATTGGCATCCAATGTTGTAATTGAAGTTGGACTTGAGGAACTCCAACCATCAAGTTTGTCGACGGCTCAGATTTGGCCGAGTCTTGAGATATTTCAGGCAGACGATGCATCGTCCGCATTCCAAGTAGCATCGCCATGCCTTGAACGCATGTAGGACTGCGAGCATCTCTTTCTCATGCACCGTGTAATTGAGTTCCGGCCCACAAATTTTTTTGGACATATTGGTGAACGGTTGTTCTCCATCGCCGTTGTCTTCAAGGAGAATGGCTCCGATGGCTCGATCCAATGCTTCGGTGGCCATGATGTAATTCATTGTTGAATCTGCCAGTCGTAAGGCTGGCGCCGAGGTTAAAACGTTTCTTAAAGAGTTGAACGCTTCTTGTTTGGTATCCCCCCGATTCCAATTGAATGTCTGAAACATTTGAAGCCATTAACCAATCAACAACTGCCTCGACCTCTTTTCAGTCCATGGTCATTCTTCTGCCGCCAATGATGTGACCCAGAAACTTGATCAAATGGCAACGGAAGTTGCATTTGAAGAGTTTTACAAAATCTCAACAACTTCTTGGAGAAGTCCATTGTGCTCCTTCGAGGTGCGGCTGTACACAAGAATGTCGTCAAGGCACTCAATGAGAAATTTGAAATATGTTATTCATTACCATAAAAGACATTGTGGGGGTGTTTATGATTCCAAAAGGCATGACCGTGATCTCAAAGTGTGCGTATTTGGTGCTGAACGTTGTCGTCTCGGCTATTTTGGTTCCAGTTTTCTTTTAACACTTAGGTTTTTCCCTTTGAGGTGAAACCAAAACCTAATAGAAATAAAAAAATGGTAAAGTAAAAAATCCACATGTATTCCTCACATTTTATAAGGGAGAAACCAGTTTCACATCTGACATCGGTTTCCTGAGGGGGAAACCAAAACCAAAACACAATCGACATTTTGATTAGGTTCGGTTTTGATTCTGGATGTCTCGTTACAAAAACCGGAAAATCAACATTAGATTATCATTGACCCCAACTCTATTCTCAGCGCCCTTATCAGATACGTGGATCTGATGATAGCTGGTCCACTGGTCAATTTGGTGAAAATTCGGGCTCCGTGGACTTGGTAGAATATTTCATCTACTCAAGGAAGAGGGTAGGAGTTCATGATGGTGATGTTGTTCAATGTTTGGTAGTCCATGCGCATCTGAATCTCTCTGATTTTTGTTTTTAGGAAAAGTACAAGTGCCACAGATAGTGACGTGGAAGGTATGATGAACCCTTGACCGAGCATATCATGGAGCTGCTTCTTGAGTCTGGTCAGCGTGTCATTACTCTCAAATAGGCCCCTTTCATTGTTCTTCTGCTACTCGGCTTCAAGTTTATTCGATGGTCTATCTTTTACTGGTGATGTAACTCTAGGGGCAGTTCTTCAGGAAAAACCCCTTCTAACTCCTCGATGAGCTCTGCAACCTCCTCTGGAATGGTTGCGAACGTCTCAAGTGTCGAGGCTGATGTGGTTGCCTCGGCAGCTGTGATCTCTTCCACTTCCTTGGTCTCCCTGTAAACTAGCCACACTTGAGCTCCACGTTGCAGATATGTCTTGGCCACGTTCAAGGACATCGGTTGGCTTTTTGTGGCTGTTGCTACTTCCTGTGCTGCTTGCACCTGTGCTGCTTCATGTAACCGCCATTGCATCGTGGGTTGCTCGACCAGAGGAAGATGTTTTATTCCATTAAGGCTGATGTAGAATGATCTGTTGCTCCAATCCACCTGCAGATTATGCCGGCAGAGGAAGTATCACGCGAGGATGATTTTTTGGGTTCTCATTGGGCATGTTCTCTATATTGTTACATTGTGCACATCTCCAATTTTTAGTTGGAGAGGTTCACAAAGTTGAAAAATCTGTAGTCCTTTCTTGACAGTTTCACATAAAAAAAACCCGGTTCGTTTTGTAAACCTGAATTCTGAACATGTCGTTGCTGACAAAGCTATTAGAAGCTCCTCAATCAAGTAGTGCCGGTACCATTATTTAATTTCTACAAACCCTTGGTTGTACTCGTTGCAGAATTGCCGGTTGGTCATCTTCGTATCCCTCCTTGAACTTTGCAAATCAGGTACTGTCGTCTGTGGAAAAGTGAGCTACTCAGATGGGTGATCATTTGACAGAGAATTTCCTGACTGGACAGGAGTTTTTGCTGTCTTCTACTGCCCTTTGCTGTTTCCTGACTCATCATTTTGTTTCTTCAACTTCTCCTCCTTTTTTTTCTGCTGATGCCATTTCCAAAAGTCACGTGAGATATGACATGTCTTCCCAAAAGTCCAGAAGAGCTGTTCATTTTGTTGATCGATGGCATCAATATCCATTGAGGATGAAGTTTCCGTCAACTGTGAATTTCCCCCGCCACGATAAGAATTGCGGCTTTGGGATTGCGAGCCATTGGATTCATGCATCTGAGAGTTGTTGTCGGCATTGTCAATGCATTCGGCTTTTGGGATCAATTGTGGAAGGTTTTCCTAGATGTAAAAAATGGTAATTTCTTACTGAATATCTCGCTTGAGGCTGTTGCTATAGTAGAAACAGATATCTTCAGGGAAAAGGTGGCTGTTGGTGATGATTTTGTGGAAACGCCACGTACACTCCACCACGTTGGACTATTGATGCAGGTGTTGGAGTGTGCACCGTGCGTCAGAATTCTTGTTTGCCTTCCCAAAGTGAGCAAGTGTAGCACACACAGTCGCTCCACATTTTTGACGGTGAGAGAGACTCATGCCATGTCGGATTCATCTGCTCGAGAGGTAGTACGCCTGTGGTTGACAATGTGAGAGCGTTCGTGTGAGCCGTTGATCTGGGTACGCTGATCTCTTGCTGCCATTGGATGGTCTTTAGGTCGGACAACCAACTTCAAGCTGTGCCACGCAAAACCCAGGCTGCAAATTCAGTTTTATTCTGGTCGTTGTTGACCCCAAGAGCAATGAATTACACCTCCAAACTCGTCAGCCACATCTTGACCATCGGTCCCTACGAGTGTGCAGTATAAAACTGCTCAGGGAGTTCTGGCCAAATCTGGGGTTCACTTGAGAGTTGGAGAATTCTCTCGCTGTACATTGCTTCATGCGTACAGGAAGTCCAAAGCTCCTCCATCCCCACGTTGAGATGTTGGATCAGATGGATGTTGAGACTCTGGAGTCCCGACAAGTTTTGGTGTAAGTCTTTGTTGATTTGAGCCTGTCGGCTTGTGCCTCCCATTGCGTCAGGTGTCGACATGACGGGTAGTGGTGGAGGAAAAGGGTTTGCCGAGCCCGAAGGGTCCGTTACTGGGTCGGCCGTTGGGTTTTTTGGTGTTTTTCCATTCACTACAAAGGTTGCCGCTGCTGTCTGGTTTGTTTGGAGAGCATAGGTGTTCACGTGATACCAATCCTCCATTGCCGGAGTATTAGGCGGCAACTACTGCTTTTTTCCAGTTGTGCTCATTCTAATCACCGTTTTCATCATGAGATGTGTGATCATCTAAATGGTGAAGGTGCAATAAAGAATTGTGCAAGGTTGTTGCAGAGTACCGTACTGCTCTTAGATTTCGTGGTCCAAAACAGTTTAGGGTTTGCACTTTGGATTCGTGGTTGTCATACATTATTTTTGTGTATTAAAAAAGAACAAATTAGGGGTAGATGTGTCTTTGATTTTGAACTCAAGCTGTCTGGTAGGGTTTTTTTTTTCTTGGCTGGTGGTCGGATCGATCCCTGCCAGCGTAAAGAGCCGACAGTCGGTCAACGGCAACCGCATGACCGCCAACCAACAGGGTTCGTCCATTGGCGCTTTCTGTATGTCCTAGCGGTATCCGTTACAAAATTTTGGACGTGCAAGAGGGATTGTCAAGTTGCATCCTTTGCATGACGGAGTTGCAGTCTCGATTTGCCACTTTGCACTTGTACAAGACGCTTGATCTGGCTGAGTGTATGTGTCCAGTTGCCTCCACCAAGAAGCGACAATGCCTTCACAAAAGTCTCCCCTGATGAGTATTGGCGCAATGTCGAGAAAGCTCTGTCCGGTCTGAGGCCTGTAGCCACGCCAAAGCGTGGTCCCGGACGTCCGCGCAAGACCAGTTTGGTGCTGCCCGCGTCCGTCCCTCCATCACCGTCCATCCTTCAATCAACGCCAAGCGATGAACCCGCCATCGAGCTCAAGGTCGGCTTGACCGACTCCAAATTCGCAGACACCCCATCTAACGAGAGACTACCCAAACGGCACGCTCACATCATGCTGTCCAATGATGAAGACGAAGAAGCTGCCGTGAGGGAGGAATGCATAGACAATGGTGACCCAGAAATGGCAGCAGATGATGATGTCCATGGAGATGAAGACCCATACGCAGCTGCCATTGATTAAGTGGAGGCGATCGTGGATGCCATCCTATCTGCAGAAGACATCGCAGAGCGCCGTGCTGCTGAAATGGCTGTCTACGATGCCCTCATGGCAATGCTTGCAGGTGATGCTGCTGACGAGGCTGTCACGGAGTATGCCGACTCCATCGTTGACACACTAGCCTGCCCCCCTGCTCCATCATCGGAAGTGGATGCAGGTGCACCCTCATCCTCACAAATGCGTGGTCCTTACATGGAATGGTTTGGGCTTGGGCATGTGCCCAGCATCCACGCAGCAGTCCTCAAGCATGGCGGGAGCATCACCAAAGCATTCGCGTGGGTGCGTCTCCACTACTGCACTTCTTCAGGTCCCTCTATCTATGAGCGTTTTTTGTACTCAACCGTCAAGAGGTGGTACAAGCTTTCTTCTACAACCCTCCACCCTGCTTACGCTGGAGCCATGCCTGCGAAGCCGATCGACGAATCTGCCCGCAACTCGTCACGTGTGCAAGGTGCCTGGGGCAGAAAATCGTACTTCCATGACCATCCTGTCCTGAAGCACGAGATCGTGCGTGCGATCGAACTCATGCAAGAGCGCGGCACATCACTGTGCAGCACGGTCATCAGGGAGAAGGTCATCTCCATCGTCAAAGAGCGCAGGCTGCCCATCCAGCCTGTCAAAGCAGCTGACGACATGTTCAGCAGGTCGTGGTGCCAGAAGTTCGTTGCCACTGAAATGAACTGGGCATGGCGCTGCAGGACGTCTGTGTCACAGAAGCTGCCGGATGATTGGGCAGAGAGAGCAACATCAATAACTGACGGTCAGCGTTCCAGATTTCCGTGCACAAAATCAAGCCCTGCATGGTCGTCAACGCAGACCACACGGGTGTCCACCTCGTGCCCAGTCCGCGCTACACCTATGCACCGATAGGCGCAAACGAGGTGAAAGTCTGCGGACAGGAGGACAAGAGACAGGTGACCGTGATTTTTGCCTCCAGCATGGAAGGTGATATGCTGCCGTGCCAGGTCATTTGGACCAGCAAAACGACAGCATGTCACCCTCATGGTGACAACACTGACAATGCACTGCGCAACCGCAAATGACACTGCACGCACACGCTGAACCACCGGGGGAGTGTCGAGACTTTGCAGCAGTGGTTCAGCATGGTGCTGGAACCCTACTTCATCCGCACATGCGGTGAGTACGGGATGGACACATCGACAACAAAGATGCTGCTGATTTTGGATGCATGGCGGCCACAAGCCAGCGATAGTTTCAAGTCATGGGTTCGCGAGCGCTATCCATGGGTACTGTTGTTTTACATCCCAGCTGGGTGTACGAGCAAGCTTCAGCCTGCGGACATGGGCCTGCAGAAGCCCTTTTAGTCTGCCATCAGCAGGGGCTACAGCTCGTGGGTGGGAAAAAAACTATCCCTAGCCCCTCAGGTGGACCTCGGGATGCGGCAAGTGAAGGATGTAGCTGTGGGATGGATGTTGCGTGCATGGGCACACATCGAAAAGGACATGGTGCATGCAGCATGGTGCGAGGCTGGATGAGATCTATGCTGCAACTGTGACTTCCAGCAGGCTGCAGGAGCTGAATACCTGAACTTTCTTTCTGAGCCCAAAATGCAGGGCTACAAACCCGAGGATGTGGTGGCATAGTTTTCTAGGAAGTTGTTTTTCTTTTTTTTTTAATGTCATGTGCTGCGTCATGTCTTGTCCATGTCACGTCTGTCACTCGCAAAGGAAAAAGTGTTTCCAAATCTGTCTCACAACTGATCCCCTTACCCCCCCCCCCCCCCCCCCCCCCCCCCCCCCCCNGGGCTACAAACCCGAGGATGTGGTGGCGTAGTTTTCTAGGAAGTTGTTGCTTTTTTTTTTTTTTTATGTCATGTGCTGCGTCATGTCTTGTCCATGTCACGTCTGTCACTCGCAAAGGAAAACGTGTTTCCAAATCTGTCTCACAACTGATCCCCTTACCCCACCACCCCCCCACGAGACCCACCCATAACTGTGCCATTGCGAACTGATATGACGCACGATTTTGAAGAACACCCGCAGACCGATGTCACATTTTGCCCACACGCCGAACACAACATGACAGGATTGTCCCCTCTTAAAATTTTGAAGGACTCATCTGACCCTTTATTATGTTGTACCCTAAATACAACAAAGTTTATGAACCCTGTAGCCAGATTCATGAATTATTCGCAAAAAAAAAAAAACAACAACAAAATTCAAGAGCAGTACGGTATTGAATGTGTCGGCTGTCCCTCCAGCTCCATTGCGCTGTGAGACCAAGTGTTATGCCAAGGGAAACGCAGGTGGTTCAGGGATAAGATGCAGGAAAACAGTTAATTCAAGGATTTGGGACACATGGATAGTTTGTATACACAGTCAGTGTCATTCGATGACAAGTGTCAAATGAGTCCAGCACATATCTACAATGACAAGAATCAGAATGAGGTATATGCTGGGTACTTGGTCCTCGAGCCAAGCGGCATGTGCAAGGTTGCGGCATAAGTGGCTGCTTTGAGAAGCTCAATCGAGAAGTCGGGGGGATTCAAGAATATTGAGGCGCGGTTAATGAAAGCCCCGTGCAGTGTATAAGTCAAACAAGGATTATCAAAAATTGAATATGGTTCCAAATACTTTTTTTAACCATTCAAGAAAGTGGTGACAGTTGTCAGAACTTTCTGGAACAGAGCACCGGAGTTCAGGGCAGGGGGCCAGAATTCAGCCAATCGGCATAAAAATCCAAGGTAACTGACCGGTGGGCCACGAGTGTAATGACAAAGATACCCAGTCGCAAAGATTAGGGACTCGTGTACATCAGAGAGGTAACAACTCTCCCCCCTCCCCTTTCATGTGCGACGTCTCGGCGCTTTCGCAAACGTAGGTCGATGACGGTCATAGTAGCCATTGATCAGGTGATCGATGTCTTGGAGGTTATCGTAGGGCAACCAGCTGTTGTACACATCGTCGTAACCATGCCAGCTGACCAAATACTTGGTCATTTTCCCACGTTGTTGATGTCCAAGGATATCTTCAATGAAGTACTCATTATCGGTAGGAGGTGGGGTACAACATCGCTACCGTGTTGGGATCCCGGTAGTGATTGAGCTTGGTGATGTGGAAGAGAGGGCGGATGGCCTGTTGTCAGGTAGACAAAGGCGAGTAACGGAGTGATAGAGTTTTTCCCGTTGTGGTGGATAACTCCGCCACTTCCACCACAGCGGGAAAAATTGTATCGCTCTGTCTCAAGATTACACGTATGACCAAGTAGACAGAGCAAATGAAAACCCCTATCGTTTGAGACAGAGCGATAGAATTTTTCCCGTTGTGGTGGAAGTGGCGGAGTTGTATGCAAGTTCAGCGGTCAGAAGTTTGGCTGCCCAACTTGTGCTGTGTGGCTTGCATGAATTGTGAAGGAGTTGTTTGAGCATATGATTGGTCCACTCTATTTGCCCATCGGTTTGAGGATAGAACACCGTTGACAGATGGATCCGACTGCCGCAACGTGTGATCAATTTGCACCAAAAATGGCTAGTGAACCAGCCGTCTCTATCGTTGATGATGGTACATGGCACGTTGTTTAGTCATACGCTCTAGGTTAGGAATAGCTGTACCGTTCCTTCTGCAATGACTGTGGTCGTTGTCCAGATGAAGTGTAATAATTTGGAGAATCCATCCCATATCATGAGGATGGAATCATAGCCCTTGGGAGGAAATCCCGTCATGAAGTCCATACTGATGTTTACCTATGAATCTTTCAGAACAGGGAGTAGTTAGACCAGTCTGGGTGGCTTCATGCGACAAGATTTTTGCCGTTGACAGGTGTCGCACAACTTGCAGAAGGCTACCACATCAGTCTACATCTTGTCCCACAAATAGTGCTTTGCAAGATTCTTGAGCGTCTTTCCTCGCTGAAGTTTCCACCAAGGCTGGTGTCGTGGCATTCCTTCAATATCATGCGCCCTAGTCCCTCCTTTGGTTGGACGACAACCTGGTGAGTAATGATCGTCAATAGTAGGGATTGGACTAGACCTTAGTCTTGTCATATCCACGGAACTCCTTGTATCCTTTTGCCGACATCCTCACAAGGTGCACGTCTCATTTGATGAGTAGCGCTTTGATGTTGGCCATCAGATCTAGTCGCCAACTTAGAGCATCCGCTGGATTAGTTTTTCCAAGTTGGTACTCAACGTCATTATTAAAACTGGACTTGAGGAACTCCATCCTTCGATTTTGTTGACAACTCATATTTGCCTGGTTCTTGAGACATTGCAGCACATGATGGTTGATGCAAAAAATGCGTCGTGAACATTCCAAGTAGCACCACCATGTTTTGAATGCATGCACAATTGCAACTATTTCCTTCTCATGCACAATGTAGTTGAGTTCTGGCCCGCGCAATTTTCACAACATGTTCATGACCGGTTGTTATCCACCGCCTGTTGAGGAGGAGAACGGCTTTGATGGTTCACTCAGATGCTTTGGTGGCCATGATGTAGTCTACCATTGGATCTGTCATTTGTAAGGCTGGCATCGATTTCAGAGCGTCTCTCAAAGTTTTGAACACTGCTTGCTTGTTATTCCCCAAATTCCACTATGTGGTTTTCCGGGTGAGATCAGAGAGAGACGCTGACACTTGGATGTAGTCCTTTACAAATGGAAAGTAGTAGATGTAGAAGCCTATAAACACTTGGACGTCCCAAACACTGGTGGGCGTCGGCCAACGACCGCCTTAGCCTTTTTTGGGTCCATTTTCATCCGTTTGCTGTGGATGATGTGGCCCAAGAACTCAATCAAACGGAAAACAGATTCACATTGTGAGATTTTTCTAAAGAAAAATCTATTCGTAGAATCTTGCAAACTTTTCAAAGATGTCCATCGTGGTCCTCCAGGGTGTAGCTGTACACCAGAATATCACAAAGATATAAGATGCCAAAGTCATTGAGTTATGGGCAAATAACATTGTTCATTGCCGCTACAAATGAAAGAGGGGAGTTTGTGAGTCCAAACGGCATGACCATGAAATTGAAGTGGCTGTATATGAGGTATGATTATGGCATTTTTATACACTACATAACCTGTGTATTCAGTACGTACTAAGGAGTACCTTCGAAGAAATTTATTGAAATGTAATCATAATTTCCTCCACCTGGTCATATGTGTAATCTTAGGTATTGCAAAATTACCTGATGATAGTTCAATTTGTCTTTAAAACTTTTGAAATTGATGAATAATACGTAAGAATTACAAAGCGTAGTTCTTTCCAACATTGTAACCAAGTGTTGTTTTGCATATCCTACTTGGGGTCAGCAATAGCACAGTAGTTACAGGCGGTCTCTTTGGTACACGATGGCCTACCCGGACAT
>SZWC01016452.1:3442-17447 GCA_023375785.1 Penium margaritaceum | reverse complement strand
GTGTGTGCGTGTGTGTGTGAACTATTTGCTTTCAAAGATTTGTGTAATGAAGGACTCCTTAAGGAACGGATTGGTAATGCACTAACGACTGTTGACATTCGATCGAAAGTACACTTGTGGAAAAACAAGTATAAGAAAAATAAGAGTACAGAACAAAGCCTCGTTATTTGATTATGCAGAAGCAGAAGTTGCAAGCACGTGATTGCTCAACATTTGATTGACTTCTATTCCAGCTGTTGCACAAGAGACAGCCCGACTTTTGCTTGAGTGATGATGAAAGTGCTGCTCACGCGCAGTGCTAACCCTAGATAAAAATGCTGGACGTAGTAGCCAATGACTATGTTGTGAGATACATCTAGGTTTAGAATACAAGTGACGTCCTAACCATTTTTGTGATATGGCATATGCTACATCATTTGCAGCTGTAAAGTTTATGTAAGAACAATAACCAATTTATGAGTATTTGTTTTGAAACTTGTTCCACATAATTAATTTCGAAGAACTTTCTCACCTTCCAAAGGAATATTCTCTTGTATTCCACTGGGTTCCATAATGAAAAAGATCATACGCAGAAATTGTGTTACATTTACGATGAAGGTTCTTAGAACCTTTCGAGAGTCTGGTGTTTACATATACAATGTTTACATCGTGTATGTTTTTGGGTTGAATAGCCGCAAATGCTGTATATGGTATGGAACGCTGTCTTCTTGATGTCCTAATCAGGTACACGGATCCAATGATAGCTGTAGGTTGATTTTTCTGGAAACTTGAGCCCCGCGGAGTTGGTCAAAATGTTTGTTTGATTTTNGCAGAAATTGTGTTACATTTACGATGAAGGTTCTTAGAACCTTTCGAGAGTCTGGTGTTTACATATACAATGTTTACATCGTGTATGTTTTTGGGTTGAATAGCCGCAAATGCTGTATATGGTATGGAACGCTGTCTTCTTGATGTCCTAATCAGGTACACGGATCCGATGATAGCTCTAGGTTGATTTTTCTGGAAACTTGAGCCCCGCGGAGTTGGTCAAAATGTTTGTTTGCTTGTGAGAAAGGGTAGCAGTTCTTGATGGTGATGTCATTCAAGGCTTGGTAATCCATGCGCATCTACATCTCCCCAGCTTCCTTTTTTACAAAAAGTACAGGTTTACTGGCGTATGATGACGTGGAGGGTCTAGAAATGCCCTGACCGAGCTGCTTCTTGAGTCCAGTTAGCTTGCAATTGCTCATCCGATAGGTTCCTTTCACCGTTTTTCTATAGCCTGTCTTCATGTATATCTGGTGCTTGATATTTTGTTGCATAGTAACTCTGAGGGATGTTCGTCAAGAAGAACCCCTTCAAATTCCTTGACGAGTGGTGTAAACTTCTCCGGAATGACTACAAGAATTTCAGGTGTCGAGGCCAACGCGGTCGCCTCGAAAGCTGCAACTTCTTCTGTTTTCCCTGTCTCCACGTGGACTAGCCACACTTGAGCTCCGCATTGTACTTCTTGCTTGGCCACGTCCAAATCCATCAGCTATTGTTCTACAACCACTATTATGTTTCTCTGCTGCTCCCACCTCTACTGCTTCCTGTAACCACCACCACCTCGTGGGTCGCTCGACCAGAGGAAAATGTTGTGTTTTTCCATGAAGGCTGACATGAACTGATCCACTACTCCTGTCCACCTTTGGATTGTGCCAGTACAGAAAAAAATCGTCTGAGGATGATTTTTTGTTCGTTCATTGGGCATGTCCTCTAGACTGTTACATCATACAAATCTCCAATTTGCAGTCGGAGAGGTTCGTAAAGTCGACAGATTTGCAGTCTTTTATTGACGGGTTTTCCTTCAAACACCCCCATTTCCGTCTGTAAGCTCAGTTTTCAAACGATATTGATGCAGAAGAAGCCATGAGAAGCTCCTCAATCCAGTATTTTTGGTACCATTGTGCAATGTTTGCAACTCCTCACTTGTACTTGTAGCAATATCGCCTGTTGGTCGTCCTCATACGACTAAAAAACTTAGCGATCTTGACGACCCTCACCACAGAGAAGGGTCTACGGCGATGTGAGTCTCTCAGATGGACAGTCGGTCGATGCAGATTTTTTCTACCAAACAGAAGCCTACGTCCTATTACGTTGTTCCATGCTAATGTATTCAGAGCTCAGGCCTGCTTTGAACACTCTGATTCTTTCAAAGTAACATCGCCAACTCCACTCCTACCCTTCGCCATTTCCCGACTCCTTATCTTCTCTATGGCTTCCACCGTTTTCGGCCTTTTTTCTTTGGTTCTGACAACAAGGCAAGATATGACCCAAATGTCTGTAATTCAAATAGAGCCGTTGATCATGTTGATCAATCGCGTTAATCTCCACAGGAGATGAGATTTACGCCAACTGAAAACTTCCTCAGCCATAGTAAAGATTGAGCCTTTGGGATGGCAAACCGTTGGATTCCTGTATCCAAGCATTATAATTGGCATTGTCAATGCACTTGGCTGCTGCGAT
This sequence comes from Penium margaritaceum, assembly GCA_023375785.1. Lineage (NCBI taxonomy): Eukaryota > Viridiplantae > Streptophyta > Zygnematophyceae > Desmidiales > Peniaceae > Penium > Penium margaritaceum. The sequence continues at coordinate 14,960 of SZWC01016452.1, read as the reverse complement.
CATTTGCGGAAGGTTGTCTTGGATCCCTAAAATGGCGATTGCTCACCAAAATTCTTGCTTCAAACCATTGTTCTAGTAGAAACAGGGATCATTAGGGATGATGTTGTTGTAAGTGATAATTTTGAAAATTTCTCGTGTGTACTCCTCCACGCTTGACCACTGACATTTGCATTGAAGCCTACACTGTGCTTCAGAATTCTTGTTCATTCTTCCAAAATGGGCAAGTGCAGCACGCACAAAGTTGCTCCATGTTTCTAATCGAATGATGGAGTTGTTTCATGTCAGATTCATCTGCTCAAGAGCTAGTAAGACTGCAGTTGACAATGTGAGAGCGACTGCATGAGCCGTTGATCCAGTTCCACCAGTCACCTGTTGTCGTTGGATGGTCTTTACATCGGACCACAAACTTAAAGCCGTACCACATAAAAATGAGGCCGCGAGGTCATTATTATTATTATTACTTTTTGCGTGTTTGACCCCAGAAGCTGCAAAGTACGCCTCCAAACTCATTAGCCACAACTAGACCCTCGGTCCTTTTGAGTTTGACGGATTGAACTACTCAGGAAGAGTCAGTAAAATCTGGGACTAACTTGAGAGCTGGATTTTCTGCTTAGTGAGCAATGCTTTTCTTGGGCACAGGACGTCCAGAGCCCCTCCATCACCGCATTGAGTCGGAGCAGATGGGTTTTGAGGCTCTTAAGTCCTGACAACTTCTGGTCCAAGTCTTCATTAATGCGCGCTTTTCGGCCGGTGCCTCCCACTGCGCCTGGTGTTGTCTGGGTGGGTAGCGGCGGGGGTAAAGGATTTGCCAAGCCCAAGGGTTTTGTCACCAGCTTTGGCTGTTGGGTTTTTTGGTGCTGTGCCATTCGCCATGAAAGCTAATGTTTCAACTTGGCTCACCTAGAGAGCGTCGTTGTTTGCGTGCTGCTGATCCTCCATCGCTGTAGTCTTTATTTTTTACTGTTGCTTATCTCCAGTTGCCCTTTCTCTGTTTACCATTGTTGTTGCAGGATATGCGATCTTATGAATAGTGGAGATATGCTGAAGACTCGCGCTATGTCGTTGCCTGTTAGCTAATGTGCCGGCTGACCATCTACCACTGTTGCACTCTGATACCAAGTGTTATGCGGAGTGGAACGTAGCTGGTTCACAGGGTTGAGATGCAGATAAGTAGATGACTCAAGGAATTAGGACAAACTGATGACTTGTATAAAGGCATTAAGTGTACTTTGATGACATATTTTGAGTAAGTCAAGAATATACATGCAATGAAGAGAATCACAACGAGGCATATCTTGGGATCTCAACAAAGTGTGCGAGGTGACACCGTGAGTGACTATTTCAAGGATCTCCGCCAAGAAGTCAGAGGGATTTGAGAAATCCGAGGCGTGGTTTAATAAAATTCTAGCACCGTTGAGAAATTGACCAAAAAGGAATGAACCATTGATGTGGTCCACGATGCTTCTGCCGACCATTCTAGAAAGTGGTTGTCACAACCTTCCGGAACAGAACACTGGAGGTAGACACTCGGTGGGCCATGAATGTAATGAAAAAAACACCAACTTGTAGAGTTTAGGGAAGTATGCATGTCAGGTACGTAACAGCAAGTGTACTTCAATGACGAGTGTCGGAAACTTCAAGTGCATTTATTCCATAAATTATCTTTAGATTAGAGAAAACCTGGGATCTTAGGTGCACACATCTTGCGACGAGTGTGACACCGCGTCGTGGGAGGTTGTGTTACATCCCTGACATACATGAGTCCCTAAACTCCGTGAGCGGGCATTTTTTTCCGTACATTCATGGGCCACCACGTGTCGACCTCAGGATTTTTATGCTGATTGGCCAAGGCCATTTTGGCCGCCTGCCCCGACTTTTGGTGTTCCATTCCAGAAGGTTCTGAAAGCTTCGACCACTTTATGCAATGGTCGACAAAAGTGTCGCAAACTGTATCAACTTTTCAGTCTTTGTTCCGGTGACTTGATGATGGCGCTAGACTTTTACAAAATTGGGTCCCGATATTCTTGAAGCCCCCTGACTTCTTAGTGGAGCTTCTTGAAGCAGCCACTCATGGTGCGACCTCACACGCATTTCTTGGCTGGGATGCTGAGGACCCAACAAATGCCTCATTGTGATTCTCGTCATTGTATGGTTGTTCTCAATTTACTCAACACTTGTGATCGAAGTACACTTCTTGCTTAATAAATTTAATCCATTTTCCAAATCATTTGTCTAGGCTCCACACATTATCCCTTTGAACCATCCACGTTTTTCTTGGCATAATACTTTGTATCAGGGCACAGCAGCGATTGAGGGGTAGGTGACGCATTAACTCCCAGGCAAAAGTCCCGCATGAGTTTCCAGCACATCTTCACCATTCAGAAGATCGCAGGCCTCTTAACGACAATGGTGAGCGGAGCGAGCACACCTGGTGACGAGCTGTGATAACCGGCAAAAACTTTGGCCATGCAGGATCAGCAGGCAAACAAGGACGCTCTTCAGATGACTCCGGCGGCAGCAGAAGCTTTCGCGGCAAATGGCACAGCCCTATGGGCCCGCCGGCCAATTCCGGTAACGGACCCCTCAGGCTCAGCAGCCCCTTTTTCCCTGCAATTGCCTGTTGGAATGACACCTAGAGCGATGGGAGGCACCGACCAACATGCTTGCATTAATGAGGATTTTACCAGAAGTTGTTGCAACTAGAAAGCCTGAATATTAATCTGCTCCGACAACTGAACATGACGGCGGAGGAGGTTTGGAATTCCCGTGCGCAAGAAGCAGTGCTCACTGAGAGAAATTTCCAACTCTCTCGTGGAGGAATGGTTCATCATGTGTGTTTCATACACTGTTAAGAGAATTCACTAAAGTATGCAGAAGTAAGAAGCTTCAATGAAAGTAAGGTGCATGAAAGATCTTTTTTTTCTTCTCAGAACATGTACGTAAAACCCAGGTATGAAAGTGTAGTATGGGTAAAATTGTGTGACATCGCTGTAAAGAATACTACCAGAACAGTTAAGTCCAATCGTGGTTTCTCTAGAGGATTGGCATAGATTATCTCGTAACCTTATTTGGAAACAACTTCCTTACTCAAGAGAGTTTGAGCTTGTCAGGAGTCATTTGTTGCATTTGTGCATCCGTTTTCCAAAGCAAACTTCTAGGTATCCCCTCCCCCATTTCCCCATTTCATATTGGATGATTGTTGTGTACAATGTATCAAGAGGATGTTTCGGAAAGTTCACAAATGGATGCACAAAAGCAGCAATGTGTAGTTTCTTTGCAACCTCTTTTAGTCAAACACATTCGTGTATCTTAGTTCACCTTCCTCCTGTTCACATCCGCATACATCCACCTAATACAATTTCAGCATTGGAGAGGGGGTGGGGGGGGGGGGGGGGGGGGGTNTGTAGTTTCTTTGTAACCTCTTTTAGTCAAACACATTCATGTATCTTAGTTCACCTTCCTCCTGTTCACATCCACATACATCCATTTAATATAATTTCAGCATTGGAGAGGGGGCAGGCGGGGGGGGGGGGGGGGGGGGGGGGGGGGGGGCTTGGCAGATATCATGTGGATGTCATGGCCGATCTCCATCCCCCCTCCCCCCCACAGTGAGAGTGTATTAGGAAAATGTATTGGAATATGAACGTTGCGAAGTATGAGAAATGGGAGAAATGTGTAGACAGGTGAACAAAACAAATTGAACTTTTGTACTTGCTTTGTCCATTGATGTGTCGATATAGATGGATGAAGCTTGTTAAAGAAGACATCACAAACTTGACAGATATATGTTGTGCACGTTTGTGTTCACAGTTCTCTTCATGGGGAAAATGGCAATGTTACAGCATGGTAAATGCGAGCGACAACCAGCCGCCCCCATCCTTACAGAATATGTGCATTGTATTGAAGAATGTATCTTGGCAATCTGCAAGCACATACACAAGTGTACATTCCAGTTCGTTTCCGAGTAACTTCTGTCTAGGAAATCCATTCGTGAACTTCCAGTGGAAGCCTCCCAATACACTGCCAGCTACTTCCACCATATTAGGTTGTGCTTGGAGGGGGGGGGGGGGCTCCACTGTTTTCGGCACCCATATCATATCCCCCCCCCCCCCCCCCCCCCAAAGCGAAGAATATGTTGGACCAATGTAATGGTCGATGAACATAGCAAGGTATGTAACAAGCGAGAAAATTGTTCACCACTGAACACCACCTGGAACAACGAGGACACTCATTGATCGAGCTTCATTTGGAAATTCAAGGTTCTGCACTCGATGATTAAAATAATTTTCATTGATAAACATGGAATGATAATCAGGCATGTTTCATAAAGGGTTTGCACTTGAGATTTTTTTTTGGTTTAAAGTATTTCTTCTTCCGCAGTCAACGCTACCTAAACTGTTTGGAACACTGTCTTCGTTCATGTTTTCTCTTGTCGCAACTGGTGTTCAAGTTGTATTGTTCATTTTCTGTCTGACTTGGTCAATGGTATCATCTGCATTCTGAGGTCGATGCGGTGATTGAATGTGAATGCGTGCTGAGTTGAATATTCTTCACACTTGACACAGGTTGTTTGCAATTTTGATTCGTTTCTTTAACAACTCCATCCTGTAACACTTGAACACCAATGGGAAAACTGTGTCAATTGATGCGTGTGGCGATTGAATGTAAAGTAACAAAGACAATAAAGGTTCTGAAAAAGTCCTTGTTTGTCTGACATCGACACATAGAAGGCTACAGTTGAACAGTTGCACTCAATTATTACATCTTAATTGCTGCACAAGAAAATATGAAACAGGTTTTGAGAAAAAAAACTATGAAAAGCTGTGGGTAGGTAGCATACAATTTTTATCCTAATAAGCGTACCATAGAAAAATACAAACTTGACCATTCCATCTTACAGCACAAGTAATGAGTCTGATACGATGTATAGAGAATTTTATGTAGTAATCATGTTTCAATGAAAGTTCCTTGAACCTTCATAATATCTCAGAATCACATGATATTTCTAGTTTTTTATTGTCAGGGATTGTGAAAATCTCCATACAATAGAGAAGTTTCTCACCACCTTCCTGTGCCTATGCAATCATCTTGCACATTGCTTAATCAAGGTCCATATGAAATCATGTCCTTATCTTGCAAACACCATACAAGGGATTATTCCCATTTCTCTGTGCATGTGATGGTTTGTGGGTGATACCTCAGATCTATCCAAGTCTTGAGTGATTTTTGGTTTCTGATGAGAGAGGTACCTGTTACATGCGAGTGTGTTAGATCATGCTGAGGTATACGTCACATTTTATCCTCTTTGGAATCTTAGCTGAGGGCCACGTCATTAGGCTCTATGAATTTTGTTATGAATTCTATCTTTTTACAGAAGAATTTTCCCCTTCACCGCTTCCCATGATTAATTCATACCTCTTGCGACCAGGCTATCACAGACTATTGACTCATAGCTTTTGCTACATCAAAGATTAACTTTATCCCCTCAAGACCAAGCCAAAAGAAAACCAACCAGATGCTCTTCAATATTGTTTCATACTTCATGTCGAGCCCTTTGATATCTCTCAACAATTGTATCTTGATCCAGCCTTCCTTTTTTGTTTTTGGTCTCACCTCCATTCCTGAAAAATTCGCAACTTGTCTATTACTCTCCGTCTTGTACCTATTGATAGACTTACCATTCTCTCTTATCAAAGAAAAAAACGAGATTTCTGTGTTTCTCCTATAGCAACCACCATTTTTCAGACATCGCATGAAATTTAGATTCAGATTCCTTGAAGAATGTTTTTCATGTTTCTTCCGTCATTGAATGTGAATTGCTTCATCATGCAAATATCCTCCTATAAAATTCCATGTAATAAATATAAATACATATATATACACATATACATATAAACATATATATATATATATCCTTTTTTACATCTTGTGGATAATTCATATGTATCATGTACGCACTGCAAACAAACCCATGCACACAAAAGCAATTTCATCAGGTGCAAAGGTGTCCAAAAGTTTGGTTTCACAGTGTAAAAAAACATTATTCTCTTAAATACTTCTAGTCTGGAACAATCATTTCCATACATAGTCACATACTGATATTGCCCGAATTGCTTTCCTCCTTATTGGCTAATACTCCTTCTCATACGTATAAAATGATTAAAAATGACCACAATCTTCCTCAAGTATCTTCTGTGCTAATTGAAATGCCACTGCCTCTTTTATTACAGCATGAATTCCATGCCTTTGTCTCCCAAGAAATTAAATGAATCCTTCAGCGTATCCTTGAATGGTTGTGAATGGTGTTGTGCAATAATTCACTGAGGTGTTTCCAAAAATGCAAAAAATGAATTTTCACATCTTACTCATTCCATAAATGATCTGGCTTCCCTTTTTTTCTCATCCTATCAAGTCAAAACTCTCTATTCTACTTCAGAAACTCTTTCCTTTAGTTTAATAGGAACCAGTTTCATGAGAGGTATTGTTCAATGATGTAGATTTTGCTGAGTGAAGTGAAATACGAGGTGATTTTTTTTTTCTATGGATGCAACTGGTTCTGATGGTGCTTGTGTGAAGGTAGTGCAGATTGTGGTAATATTGTTCGTCTTTCAAATGAAATTGTGAAGTGTAGTTCATGTATCTTTCCATACACGTGTTCAATTGATTCTTCCCAGTGAGAATTTTGTACCATGCCATGTTCAATGTCATTGGAGGAAAAAAAATTGGCCAATGCCGTTTGTTCAGATCTAGCAGTGGGTTGAGTGCAACAAAAAGGTACTGGTGTTTCTGACTGTAAGGAATGACTTTGTGCAAACATTATTCTCTTAACGTGACAACGTAGACATTTGGAGACATCGGAATCCATGTGACATCAAAACAATGCATCTAGTCTCAAGAGCATAACTGCAGTACACCTGCAATGTGTGTCTCGGTCCCACCAACATTTCTGTACATAAACAATGCGTGTTATGTTTATCTGAGAACCACAAAGAGCACATGCTCCTTCCCATACTCGAGATGGAGTCAACTAAGCTCTTCTATGGTACCATTACTGGTACCACAACATAATCTATTGAGGGCTGATAAACAAATTCTGGTATGAAATCGGCATGCTTTATACCTAATGCAACAGTGTACGTTAATCAAGGTCCTCTTTTGCATTTGGGTGGTAACTTGGGGAATTTTCACAACTTCTGGATTTATAGGGACATAAATTCACTCAGATTTTTTCTCAACTCCAGTGGATAGTGCAGACAAGAAAGAGGATCAAGCAAGGAAGGAAGAACGAGGAATAATATACTATGGTATCAGAGTGAAAGTTGTAAGAAAGCTGTGAATAATGCCATGCTATTGCACCTGGACATGAAAACACTAGTTACGCAGGAAAATGACATGGGAAGAATTCAAGCAAGACGTCAGAGGTTTTTATTGTTGTTGTTTTTGTTGTTGTTTTTGTTGTTGTTGTTGTTTTTGTTGTTGTTGTTGTTGTTGTTGTTGTTGTTGTTGTTGTTGTTTCTTTGCAGATCTCATAGATTTCACAAAAAAAAACAAAAAAAAAGCTAACAAAGGTGACAAAGTACCAGGAGTACATGTTTTTGTTCTTCTTCTCGTGCTCACATATTGACAACATGAATGTGCACAAGAAAATTACCATGCTGGTTCTAAGGTGGAAACTTAGAACGCAACGGGACTCAAATGAGTAACAAGCTATGGTGGTAGCTGGTGAGTGCACTGGCGAACTACGGTACCATCGAAAAGCAGACTGCTACAAACAGGAGACTTCTTAACATTGACCAGAACAACACAACACCAACCCAATATAGATTGACTCAATGTAGGGAGGCTGGCAGTAGAGGAAGCTACGTGGCGGGAAGCACTAGATGTACAGGAAGCAGGCACAATACTAAAAGGAGTTGAAGAAGACGAAGTAAGGGAACAGAACCAAATTGAGTGGCAGATGGCCACCTGCAAGGGAAATCTGTCCCCATCAATGAAAACCAGCTAAGAATTTCAGTTGAAACGTAGGGAGCTTCGGATGGTATATATGCAGGGCAGTGGACGTGACAGCATTATGGGGGTCCTGTTTAAGACTAAAAAAAATCGGCTCGTTTCATCAACAGTGGGGGGTGCCAAAATCTTCTGCCACATACAGCAGTTGTGAACTTTCTTTGTTTCACAGTAACTATTTAGCATATAGATTATTGAGAGGTAAAGGTTACAGTAGCTTCCAAGGAAGATGCCTAAGGTGTCAATGGAAATTGATCTAGAGTGTAATTTGGTTCTGAATAATTTTGCACCTTTGCAAATAATCATTTTACACATAAAATTCCAATAGCGTAAAAGGATGCACTAATTAAATCTTGCTGTGGATTGGCTTTGTACATGCATGAAATTGAAGAACAAGGGAAAGAAGATTGTTCTAGAACCATACATTGATGGTGTGGACTTCAAGGCAGGCATGTTGCAGCAAGTGACTTAAAACATAGTTGCAGCCTTTTCAGTGAAAGGGGTGGGTGTGGGAGGAGTAAGATAAAGAAGGTGAGATCTTGGCAGCTGAAGGAAAGAAGCAAGATAGATAGTGGCAAAACCGAGCTGCTATAGAATGAAGAAAAGTTCTGAAGGGAGTGATGGAGAGATGTGCTGATGCATACTGTAGCAAGCTACCTGTAGGTTTTTTCATAAAACCTGGGAATCTACCGCAAAATTGAGTTGGTATGGGAAGCCACCCCAAGATTCTGTGGTTCTTATCAGAAACATAATTTTAGCAAGATGATATCAGTAGGAAAATCAAAGGACCCATGGAGTAATGTTCAGCCAGGCCCTACATGTCACCTTATTCTGCACTGGTCCTCAAACTAAAAAGAGGTATGGGTGGATGTGGATGATAATGCGTGATTTCACAATGAAAAAACTAACAAAAAAGAACCGATTCTCAATGCAAAGGGCCAAGAGGTTCTTTGACCAGCTGAGGGGAGACCATTTTTTTAACAAGATTGACATGCACTTCAGTTACCATCAGATCTATGTAAAAGAAAGGATGTGGAAAATGTTCATTCTAGATGCTTTACAACACTTTTGAGTACCTCGTGATGTTGACCAATCTGCCAGTTCGTTTATGTGGTTTGTGAATTGGATCCTGCAACCTCACTTGGATCAGTTTGTAGTGGTGTCGCTCTATGACATCTTTGCCTCATCTCGGACTAGAACACAATATCAGCAAAATCTCTGGAAGGCACTAGAAATTCTATCACGAGTGAATCTTTTTGTTGAACCATCTATGCATGAGTTCAAGAAACAAGAGGTGGGGTTTCTCGGGAACATTATGACCTGTTCTACTGTAAGACAACAATTAGTGCTGATTTTCCGGTGATCTCTAGTCTTCGTTCCTTCATCTCTCAGCCTGCTGTCACTCATTGTGCTCCATCAATGAGAGTGTCTACCCTGCCAATGCTCTTGGACAAGTTGATAGGCATGGGATCTCCGGACTCCAACGCAGTTAATTCTGCCTCCATCCTGAGCTTCCGAACTGCCATGACATCCAACCACTTGATGATATTCTTCTTAACATATGGATCAACGGTGGTGATCTCTCACTCAGNGTGCTCCATCAATGAGAGTGTCTACCCTGCCAATGCTCTTGGACAAGTTGATAGGCATGGGATCTCCGGACTCCAACGCAGTTAATTCTGCCTCCATCCTGAGCTTCCGAACTGCCATGACATCCAACCACTTGATGATATTCTTCTTAACATATGGATCAACGGTGGTGATCTCTCACTCAGCTTTAGTGGCAGTGCACTCACTTGCACCATAAAAAATGCTTGCACATACCCTACAGCCACTGCACAGAGTTTTGCAAAGGTTCCCATAATATATCCGGATCAACCCCATTTACTTTGTCAGAACAGAGGTACCACGGGCATGGGAGGCATGGGAATATCCTCTCCCCTAGATCAGACAGAGGAAGACATTAGATAGATTAGAATAGATATTCATGGGAGCAAGGGGAGAGATTGGCGACCTCTCCCCTGGCTCTCGGCCTTTCTCTCACGCCAGATATGAGTTTGGATGCAAACAATGCCACTTTCTCAACAATTTTCTGTGCACTTGCACCCACTTTTTTGCAATTGGTGATTCTATTCATGCAACAACAAGTAGAAAAGTCAGTGGGTGGAAGAGAAACTTTGTTAATTTCCACAATTTGTAGCTATTTCACCAGATGGAAGCGGCGCAAGGTTGAAACGGAGCCTTTCTTTTAGTGAAAATGCATCTTCTGGTACATCAAAATTGTGGTTTTCTGATCTGATGAAGCTGCTAAGGCTGCATCACACCAAAAAAAAACTTTGTGTAGTGCATGTGCGGCCAACATGAATAAATTTCATGGCTTTTTTTTGGAGATGAATTTTGCAAAATTGGAAAACCACAGAGAGGCAGGGGAGATGCACCACTCTCTCCCTTGCCCCTCCGTGACCTAGTCTACCCTACAGCCTACCTGTCCGTGTCCAGGGTCAGGAGATAAGACACTACCTTGCCTCCCCTGCCCCCTCATGTACCATTTACTTCGATGTACATGATTGTGACAGATGTTATATGTTCCGGCTGAATCTTCCGTCATTGAGACTGGTACAGTGTTGTGGTAGCCTTGGTGGTACCCACGAAGGAGGCTGATGTAGCACACTTGGCAGAAGATGAACCGCAGGGTTTCTGGAATATCTTTAGGTGCGAAGCAAAGGAGGGGGGCCGTTGGAACATGCAATCAATCGATACCTATCAAGTGGTCAATGGATGAAAACTAACGGACACTTGGAAGAATCCACACCTTTGGGATGACCATCTACAAGGAGCAATGAAATCAAAACAGTACCTGAGGAAAGGTTGGATCGCAACAGTGCGCAATGGCAAGAGCCGTCTGGATACGGCTACACTGTTCTATGGGATGAGGAAAACAGAAAAAAAGACGGGCAACTCATTTAGTCTGAGTTTCTTTTTCCTTGTAGCCTTTTCTTGTTAATCTAGTATCTATTTTCTTCTTTGCCAAGTATTTTGAGTTCATGAAAGGGATTCTGCTCCTCTGTCATCGCAGTGTGTAGATTTGCCTATGTAAGCCTGTGCTATTTTCACTGGTTCTGCAATTGGTTCTGCACTGTCTCACATTCATTAAGTGAGGGAACTCTGCATCCAAGCACCATGGCTGAAGAAAAAATGCAATGGAAGAGACATTGCAATCAGGATATTGCTATCCTTGCAATGCAACTTTCAGAAAGGTTGAATTTTTTTCTGAAGGAAAAAAATTACACCTTAGATTCAAGAATTGAACAGATTTCTATGCGACAAAGTTTTCAAGAGTTCAGTGATTCAGAGCTTTAACATGTTTTCATACAACTCTGTGAACTCAACATGGTCAACACCACCAAAATGGAGGACCATGTGACCCACTTGAAACAGCTCGTGGAAAGAATCAAGTCCATTGGGCAATATTTACCAGGAAAATCAGTGGTGCTGCATCTTTATCCAGCTT
>SZWC01016451.1:22488-44758 GCA_023375785.1 Penium margaritaceum | reverse complement strand
ACACACACACACACACACACGCACACACACACACACACACACACACACACAAACACACACACACACACACACACACACACACACACACACACACACACACACACACACACACACACACACACACACACACACACACACACACACACACACACACACACACAAACAAGCACGTAATCATTTGAGCTGCCATGATTTAAATGCCGCTGTCTAATTACGATTTCTGATTGTGATCACTCAGGGTCATGATGAAACTACTTAAAGAATGAGATCTCCGTGCCAGATGTGTCAGGCTGGTGGGCTGGTGGGCTTGTGTGCCATGCGTCACCAAGGTGTGAAACAAACATAGATATGGTAACATGCTTGGCATGTATGCTTGTGAACCCTAAACCCTAAACCCTAAACCCTAAACCCTAAACCCTAAACCATATGACGTTGATTTCATGTGGCATGCGTGTACAGTGCTTTGTGTAGTTCCCAGGTTGCTGATCCCTAAGGGCCATGTTTCCGGGTTTTGTCCCAGAGCATGAGATAGCCTCCATCAGTTTATCTCCAGTAGGTTGGGCTCAACTCCACACATGGGAATGTGATCATAGGAATAGGGTTTCCATCCCAATGCAACAAAAGGCTTAAGAAATGGTGGCTGTTTGAGAGAGAGAGTATTTATAAAGGATGTTTTCTAACAAAAAGAGGTACTAGTCCTTGAGTCACAGGGCACTAGTCGGACTTCATCTGTCGGCCGGCAAGCTTTGCTCGCTGGCACAGAATCTGCTCGAGGGCAAACTTGCCCAAGGGTCCAAAAACTGCGGGGGTCTTACTGTGATATCCTACATGAGTTCACATTGATTCAGTTTTTCCTAGGCCTAGACCAATCCTACAAAGGTCCAAATTAAGGGTCTCACATCGGTCCTGCAAGAAGTAAAACAGTACATGTCATCTGAGAAGGCAAGACTAAACTGGGTTTCCTAGCAAACATAGGCTGGCTGTCAGTGGAGTGCTGGAAACTAGATGATGGTACCACCACAAGAAGGGGAGGGCGAGCGCTTGTCTCAGCGAGGGTCACCGCCGACCATTGGATCCGCATGCACTGCACACCAGAGGACACACACAGAAGAATCAATAGACAGGGTTGTCATGCAAGCATCTTCCATAGGTAATCTTGTCAACCACGTGACTACCCTAGCCTTGCCTCCTCTCTCGCCCTTTTACTTCTTTCCATGCGTAAGAAACTTCAATGCATTGCACAAAAATGTACGTGTTCTCATGATCTGTCACTAACGTCTCTCCCTCACACCTTAACTCCTCTTCTGCAGCTACTGGAATTATAACCTTCTTCATTTTTTCCCTTCTTCCAACTTCCCTCCTATTCGTAAGCCAAGCACGCCATAAATTTGCAATGGGTTGCAGTGGAAGACAAGGCAGTCTTCCTGCTCATCTAAAAAAAATCAGCAGTTGCGGAAAGTGCAGGCCGCCAAAGCAGCTGCCAGAATAGGCAGTCAACCACGGTGTTGTTTGCAAGCAATGATTCCAGCAGGCCGCCAAAACAGCTTGTGGCACCAGCAGCCAACACCTGTAGCTGTCACCAGCAGCATTAGCACCAGCCAGAAGTCGCAGCCGCGTTCTCAGGCTTTGCTACAGCGGCATGAGCATTACTGTGGCTGCCCTCTTGGTGGCATTTTGAGACATCTGAGCAGAAACGGCAGCAGCAGCAGTGCATCCATAGCACCAAAATCAGTGGCACTGGTTTTCTCACCAGCACCAGCAGCAGCATCAGTGAAGCAGCAGCAGCAGTAGCTACTGCTGTTGAATTTGCAGTTGCAGCAGCATTCTCCTGGCAGCGGCATTCTCAGCCGCAACCCAATACAGAAACCCTGTACTGTCTACTGCAGCAGCACCACCATAGCAGCATGTGAAACAGTGGCATCAGCACTGCTTTGGTTGCCCTCTAAATGGAGTTATGAGTCATCTAAGAAGCAGCGGCAGCAGCGCTCGAAGCAACAGCAGCAGCAGTGCATCTGTAGCACCCAATTAAGTGGAATTGGTCTTCTAAACAGAAGAATCAGCAGCAGCAGCAATAGCAGCAGTGCAGCTGCCACCGCAGTCACATTTGCATTTGCAACAGAAACTCCCAGCAGCAGCGGCAGCTATGCTAGCAGCAGCCTTGGCCGCTCCTGGCTTCTCCGCCCTCAACCAAGCCAATTCCGACAGCAACAGCAGGTCAGGCTCGGCTTGCTGACAAGCTCGCCTTCTACAAGGACCAGCTGGAGTGTGAGCATTGGCTCGAGCACCCTCACAGCAGCCAAGGCTATTGCCTGGGCGAGGTGTACGACTCTTCTGAAGCAAACACTCAGGAGATGACTCACCAAATTGTCAGGACACACCACTGCAAACACGGATGCCTCCAGAGGTGTGACCAATCCCCACACCATGAGGAGATCGCACTCAATTGACCACTCCTACTTTCTCACGCCCACTGGGACATGGGAAACTTCTGCCAAAATTTTTTGACAGAGTAGTCAGCTTGCCATCATGCCATTCGACGACGGGCATTAAATTACGCTCTGAGAGGAGCTGCAGCATGCACATTCTGCACAAAAGAAGCATCTTTCAGCTCAATGAGCTGCCAAGGAATGCTTGCACTGCGAGGAGGGAAACCAGGCCAGCCTTGCTGACCACATTTCTGACTTGGAAATCTCTCATCTCTAGCCTGCCATCCGCTCTTTTCCCGCCACAGACACCCTTGCTGGCATTGCTGCTTCCTTTGCCACCGGTCCCGTCTCTGCATCTTCAGCACCGGCCATTGTGCTGATCTCACCTGACCCCATTGCAGCAGTCGTTGCAGCTGGTGCATCCGCTGCCAAAGCTCTTTTGTCTCTCTGGTCACGTCGGCAAGAATTTGATACGCCACTACCCCACTTCACCTCCTCCCTCTCATCCTCCTGGAAGATGTGCTTCAGCGCTTGGAACCAAGGCAAACAGATTTGGGAGTACTATCATGTACCCCAACCCCATCGCAGTTCCCCTCTTTGTTCATTTCCAGTCCGAACCTGAGCGCACTGTCCGTGCACTCATCATGGGCGAACCTGAAAATCTCACTGGCTGGATTGGTACTTATGATACCTTCTCAGTGCGCCACACCGTTGTGGATTCCGTGGATGCCTACGCCCTCATGAAGTGGTGCACGAATGTCATAGGACACGCTGCTCAAAGTATGCTATGTCCTCAGTTTAACCAACTCGCCATGTGTACAAACAATTCTGCAGATGCCTACTGGCTTGCAGCCTCTAGCTGCTATGTGAGTTGTCCCTGGCGGTAGCAGGACACCCTCCCGCTGTCCTTATCATCATCGGACTCATCACCGAACCGTCCAAAATTTTCCGGAAGGTGAAGGCCTCTGATCTTGAGCGCCTTCCTAGCCTTTCAGTTCTGGACTGATTCCCCCGCGGCATCCGTGGACTCTGGGAACCCACAGTGCCCCACCAAATTGTGGAGAACCCTTCAAATCAAGTGGATCCATCGTGCTGGTGTGCTGCATCCATTGTTGCTGTTTCCTCTCTCTCTCCTCATCTTCCACCTCTACCTCATCTTCCTCCTCTTCCGACTCTTCCACCTCCCTTGTAACTCAGGGCTCTTGGGGGAAGGGACGGGGTCAGGGGGTGGCTGTGGTGAGAAGTGGTGAGGAAAGACCCCATCTGCGGCTGCCTCCTCTCCTGCATCTAGCACTATGACGTGCTGGAAATGCGGTGCCAATGGGCATTCAGCCCATAATTACACCGCTCTACCCGATGACCATCGCCTCGCCTCCACCATGCAAGCTCACTGGGCGTGCTCCGGCCAGCTCTTTTTCCTCCCTTGCCTCTTCCAGCCTCTCCCACATCTCTACCATCTCCGTTGGAGTTTACAGTATAGCTGCTGTCCCAGGAACCCCTCAAAATCCTCGGGGGCGGCCTCCTTTGCATAGGGGACCAGTCAACTACAAACTACGGTCAGGGCCATATCTTCCACCTTCACTCTACCCTCCACTTTGGCTGTAGTCATCAATGATCATCACCTTTAAGCCCCGTGATAAGGAGTGTCAATTCCAAGGGCGCCCTTGCTCATGTCATTTAGTAGTTCCATCTCCAGTATTTGGGAGGTGAGGGTGTCCAGGGGCATATTGGCTCACTTGCATGTGGGTTATATGGAGCCTTTTGCGATGTTTTTTCTGGGGATATTCAGGGTTGTTTTCCTGAGGATGTTCTAAAAATGGAGCATGGACATTCTCATTGTCTACATTGTTGTCTCGCTGGCTGTGGCTAGTCTTTTTCTCCCAGTCCTTCTACTGCTACTACTAGGGTGAGATACATAATTCCATCTGCTCGTGTGTTGGGGGGCTTCTGAATCCTTGGCTCATACATCACACCACCTCATCTTGTGATGCATTTGTCTCCCTAGATCCTTCTGGCACTGTGCGCTTCGTTTGGACCGGCTCCGATCAATTTCTTCCCACCCGGGATATTAGTGTTTTCTGCTTTGCGGGTCCTGGGTGAGACCTCTTCCTTCTCAGCGTGATGTACGTGCCTTCTATTGAGCTAAGTATGCTATCTTTCACGATGCTTGAAACTACGGCATGGACTTTTAATGCGATTGCAGCTTGGCGAGTATCTCTCTAAGAATCTCTGTTCACGTTGTGCCATGCGGTGTGCACTCCGATGAATTGGTACATGTTCCATCATTTGCACAAGCTTCCGCCACTCCTGCCATGGTGCATCTTGCTCGCTTTTACACAGCCACCTCTATTACATTCATAGAGCTGTACCACCCAGTACAAAATCCTGATTTGCACGTGCCAGAAATAAAGAAAAGAATTCAATGAAGAGACCAGTACATCTCCGGAATTGTACCAAAGCAATAATCCACACGAAGCTCAACGGACACGTGCGTGATGAATTGTGCGCCAAAAACCAGCATGACCAAAAGACGCGGGGACTAGCAACTACCGCGCCTCAACGATACTGTCAACCCACGATGCTCACCACTAGCGAACTTGCACTTCCTCCTCCCAGGGGTACTAGGGAGAGATTGATCACTACATTAGGTCAGCAAGGTCCATGTACTTTTCACTTCTGACAATCTATTGATCAACCATTTTTCTAGAAACCTTCTCTGTCACCCTCCATCACTTTGTCCTCACTCTCATCCGCAGCACCCAGCTCTGTGTTCTGTGACTGAGGGACTTCGTTCCGATACTTGTGCTTCATTCCCGCTCAGTGAAGACACTCCGCAGCAGCCCAAAAGTCTGACATGGTATCAGATCAATAGGTTCCAAGCCCTGGTAACCCTGTCATCATGATGACCCTACTTCTCGCTTTTGCAGTGGCAACAATCTGTGCTACCATCCACCTCTTCTGCTCGTGCGCCTTGACAGACAAGGAGAGCGTGACATCCAAACCTGAAATTACACCATTATTGCTGCATGCTGCTCAAGTTTCTGTTCAAGATGGTAAACCGACATCCACAACACTTCTTGCAACACCTGAATCTCTCTACATTGAACAAGTTCTAGACTCAGGCTGTGCAATCCATGCGATCAAAGACGTTGACATCACCACGCCTCTAACATCGCCAATCACCAATACTGGCGCAGCCAAGGGCATGAACTCACTGTGCCGATTCTCAGCCACCCTTGCATCTCCAGCAGCCCCAAGCGGCCAGATCCGTAGACATAATGTTCTCTCAGTCCATCAAATCCAGAACAAAGGAGTAAATATCTTCTTCACTGCCTATGGATATCTACCTGCTGCAGATTCCTCGCACCACTGCCATCTTCACCATCGAAGCAGACGGAACAACCTCAACCTGCGACTGCCACAGTCCCTCCAATCCACTCCTTCTGCATCACTACTGACTGGGCCATCCCAATTTCAACGCTCTTCAATGCCTCCAGACCAAGGGAATGGTGAAAGGGCTTCCATCACTCACTCCTTTGACTCGACTCGCCGGACCTCCATGTGCAGCCTGCAGTCTTGGAAAACTGAATGCATCTCCTCATCCTCCTCGAGCCGACTGTGCAGACCAGCCTCTTGCATTTCTCTACATGGATCTTGTGGGACCCATCTGTCCTGCATCCCTGCAAGGATGCAAGTACTCTCTCACCATTGTGGATGATCACTCTCGTTTTGGAGCAACCATCCCTCTCAAATCCAGGGCTGACGTCAAACCAGCTTTCATCACATGGTTCAAGTATCAAATGAACCACCTACATTGGTCCACTGGAAAGACCTGGACAGACAGGGGTGGCGAATTCCCTTTTCATGAGCTTTGAGAGTTCCTATCGAACGAGGAATCGGCCATGAGATGAAGTTCCCTGAAGCACCTGAGCAGAATGGAGTAGCAAAAATGGTGAAATGGTGTTCTTGTTTCTCTCATCCGTGCCCTCATCGTGCATGCTGGTGCTCCAGAGACAAATCGAAGCTTCGCACTCCGCTATGCCACCAGAGTCCACAACTACCATCCAACCAAGCATCTACCTGATGTCACTCCAGCCGAAGTTTAGCGGTGTCAATAAACTGCACGTGTAGGGGTCAACCACCTATGTCCTGATAAACAAGGGGGACAGGACCAATGACCACCTCTTAAAAGTAATCTCTTGGGCCGCATATTTGTTGGTTTCGTCCTCAATTATTTTGAATATCTCTTCTACAAACCTGAGGTAAAGAGAGAAACCTGCAGCACAGATGTGCACTTCCACGATATTGCTCCCTATTTCCTTCAGACCTCACCCATGTCCACTACACCTCTCACTAGGACGCTGTTCCCTGTTCATCGGTCTCTCTTCATCAATATCCTCCTCCTTGAATCTCACTCTAACCACTAGGAAAACCTGCAGAAAAATCTACCCCTGTAGCACTATCCTCTGAACAGACTCCTCCTCGACCAATATCAAAATTTCCGCCACCTCTTGTTGAAGATTTGCCTCTCCGCATGCCCAAGTGCGGTGCCGGGAGGCGCCGACGAGTCGCAAGAGAGAGTAAATTCCTCGCCGGTGGATCTAGCGACTTGAGGTTCACTCGGATACTAAAATTAGTGATTACCCTTTAAAGTTTACAAGTCGCTAAATCCGATGGAAGTTATTTCACCATAATCGGACAAGTACCGAGGGAGATATGGGCTTCCAAAGTTGGGGTGTGCGCGACCCCTCTGGGAGTCGGCCGCGACTCGAAATCCTGTGAATAATCGACCGGGCCGAGTAACAAAAGTACCATATGGAGACTTTTTCTCCGGAATGTCTGCCGAGGCATCCGGTGGCTAATCCACCAGATCCTGTAGTGCAGTTTGCTACTGAGGGACTTCGCCAAAATCCTGGCTCGTCGTCCGAAACTCAGAAGTGCGTTTTGTTCGTCGGGGACTTGGTCAAAATTTTGATTGCAAGTCTGCGGACAGGTTTCAAACCTCTGCAAACCCCATCACCAAACTCGACCCAAAAGTGGGGAAGGTATGTGGAAACAGTGCAAGGGACCCCTAAACCACGTGCAATGGGATCTGCGCCTTGGGAAATGCGCTTCGCACATGAAGAAAGGCGCCACGGCGTGTGCGCACCATGGAGGCGTTAGGCGTTTCTGTGGTGGGTGAGACTTGCACTTTGGCAAGCGTAACTCGGGCTACACTTTTCCAAATTGTGCGCGGTCTAGTGCGTTGGAAATCTCATGACAAGCCTTCTAAATTTTTTTATCATGTTTATGTTAAAAAAACTAACGCAAAATGACGTTAGTTCCTTCGCAAACTGACTATCTCTTAATTCCTGCTCACATAGTGTGAGGCGACCAGAAAGCTCACGCTCAGTCTCAGATTCGCCCAAAACAGAAGACGCAAACCACCAAGAGACAATCAGACCAAATTCAGGACCGCACCCCGCAGATTTCCTGAGACCTCTCACTCCAGATTCTGATTATCAAGTCATCTCTGAACATCTGCCATCCCGTGGCCACCCAATTCCTTCAACATTTGCAGCAGCACCAGTATCTTCACTGCCAACAACAACAGTTCCAGAAACAACACTAGTAGCAGCACCAGACACAACATCCACACAACCAACTGTTCAGCATTCAACCAGAGTCAACAAAACAGCAACAGCAATCGATCCCCCAGCAACCACAACAGGTGCATCATCAGCAGCAGCAGAACGAGTACTTTGGCGTTAGCGTAGAACCAACAAAACAGCTGCCTCTACGGTTACATTTGTTGACACGGACGCGAACCTCACTGTCGGAGAATATCTCAGCAGTATTCCACGACCAACTCCTCCCATGAATCCTCAAAGGGGTCGCTATCCTCAACTTGCTCTCCTTAACACCACCATCCAGACTGCTCCTATTGCTACTCCCTACACATACAAAGAAGTTGTGCATGGCCCCCAGGCTCACCAATGGCACACAGAAATCACCAGTGAATTAGCTTTCTTCAAAACTACCGCCACCGACACCGACATTCCTCATACACCACAAACAAATGTGGTGGCAGGAAAATGGATTTTCCAAATCAAGGCTCACCTGGACAAACCTACAGAATCACTCACTGCCCTGCAAACCCTCCTTCACATTGCAGCTGTCCAGGACATGGAGCCGCATGCAATCGATGTCGCTACCACCTTCCTGCAAGTTGATCTTGAAGAAACAATCTATCTGGCATGTCCTCAGGGGTACACTCCACACAATCCTGACACAGTCTGAAAGATTTACCAACCTGTCTACGGCCTTAAACAGTCACCTCGAGGATTGGCATGCTCAACTTCGAGCAACCCTCCTTGATCTAGGCTTCAAATCCTCCACTGCATACCCCAGTCTGTTCCTGCGCTCTTGACCAGGTGAAAACTCCTACAATCTGGCCTACGTTGATGATATTTATGTAGCTTTGACCAATCCTGGAGTCCTCCAGGAATTAAAAGCAGCACGCCTCGGTCACTTCACAATGAAGGACCTTGGCGAACTGACTAACTATCTGGGAATCGACATCAGACGAGATCGAGATAAACGCCTCATTGCTCTCGCACAGGAATCTGACATTGCATCCCTGCTGAAAAAATTTGGACTTACTCCCATGACTGTGAATCACAAACTTATAGCACCAGCATACACAGTTAACTCACCATCACCTGAACCCTATCCAGAATCGGTGGGATCTCTGATGTATGCAATGGTTTGCACCCACCTGACCTTGCTTCCCCTCTCAGTGTGTTATCACAGTTTGTGGCCAACGGTAACTGCAGTGACCAGCACTGGAGAGCAGCAAAACGAGTGCTGCGGTATCTGGGTGAAACCTCGTCTCATTACCTTGAACTCGGAGGAACAGGACCAATGACCCTTGAAGGATATAGTGAATCTTCCTGGGCGGATGACCTAGCCAATCCTAAGTCCGCACAAGGACTTAGGATTGGCTATGGCTTCCACCTTGCCTCTGGCCTGATCAGTTGGCGATCTACCTGGTCATGCTCCATATCCCTGTCATCCTGTGAAGCTGAACTATATGCAGGAACAATGGTTTCCCAAGAAGCCCCCTGTCTGAAGCACCTTCTGTAGGAGCTTGGATACCCAAAGTCACTCCCCGTCCTGTGGTGTGACAACCAGAGCATGATTGCTCTCACAAAGAACCTAGTCTTTCATGCGCCGATCAAGCACATTGAACTACTCTATTTCTTCCTTCGTGAGAAGGTGCAAGCCGAATAGCTGCAGGTACAACACGTGATCTCAAAAGCTAACAGAGCAGACATCTTCACCGAGGCTCTTGACCAAGCACAACATGCTAGCCTGGTCTATCTTCGAGGTCCAAGGACCAAGCACACCTGACCAATATGCGCTGGTTCCCTTTATGGGGGGTGTCAGATCTAAAGAAGAGAAACCAGTGAAGAGACAAGTACATCTCCAGAATCCTAACAAAGCAAGAATCTGCACAAAGCTCAATGAACACATGCGCAAGGAATTGTGTGCCGACAAACAGCATGACAAAAATGCGTGGAGACTAGAGACAACCGCGCCTCAACGATACTGTCAACGCACGATGCTCACCACTAGCAAACTAGCACTTCCACCTTGCAGGGGTACTAGCGAGTGATAGATCACTACATTAGGTCAGCTAGATCCATGTCCTTTGTGCCTCTGTCAATCTACCAATCCATCAATTTTCCACAACCTGTCCTCACTCTCATCCACAGCATCCAGCTTTGTGTTCTGTGACTAGGGACTACGTTCTGATACCTGTGCTTCATTCCCGCTCAGCGAAGACACCTCTGCAGCAGCCCAAAAGTGTGAAAACACGCACCCCATGGTTGGATTGGATGACCCTACCTTCCCTACACCTGGCCCTACTGATTTTCCTAGGTTTTCTCAGGGCAAGTTGCATGGTCCCCCTTTTTCTCCCTCTACCTCATGCAGTTCTCAACTTCCTCATCTCTTGCATGCCAACGTCATGGAGCCCCTTGCTCATGACGCCTTGGGTGGTCTGGATTGGTTTGTCCTTCGTCTTACCAGTGAATACACCCGCATGAGCTGAGCATTTTCTCTTCGCCAGAGGAGTGATGTTTACTCTATTCTCAAATTGTGGCTGCATGAAACCGAAATTGCCTGTGGAGAGTTCATGGACCTCACTGCCCATATTCTTGCGTTTTTTGGGGTGTTTCTGGAGCCCTCCACTCCATACACTCCCAAACAGCACTGCATCTCCAAACGTCAAGATCGTACTCTCTCTGATGGCATCTCTAGCCTCCTCTTGAATTCCAGCCTCCCTACCCTCTTTTTCTTCAAAGACATACTTTACATGACGTGGGTCTGGAACTGTGTCTCCCATGGTCCCCTTCCCTGTCATGTAACCACTTTTGAGTGTTGGTTTGATCAGCAGGCTGATCTCCGGCTCACTTGTTTCTGGGCCTGCATTGCTCCCGTTTGGTCCCCCAAGGACCAGAGGAAAAGCATATTCTCCCCTCACGGTCGCCTGTGTCCCTTCCTTGGTTTTGCTTCATTGTCGAAGGCCTTCCGTATTTTGGACGCCTACCGTTATCACGTCGTTGAGTCTCGCAGTGCCCTTTTCTTCAAGTATGTTTTCCAGCGTGACCTGTTCCATCTTTCCCCCCCTTGCTGTTGCCCTCGCTCAAGCAGCATGGAGGAGGTGGGTCTCTCTTGACCTCCGATATGGGAGGTGCTGCAACAAATCCTTTTTCTTCATCCTCAGGATCCCCTGCGTTGCTGGTTGTCTCCCCTTTTCCTTCTTCTTAATCACCCAGTGGCTCCTCCGAGTCATCTTCTCCCTCAGCTTCATCTCCTCCATTTTCTGAATCCTTGTCAGAGTCCTGGAGCAGCCCCTGTATTCTTGTTGGTCACCTCGTCAGAGTCCCTTGAGTTACCAGTCGTCTCTGTCTCTGCCTCCTCTGTGCCCTCTTATGCTTCTACCCTGTCCGTGTCCTCACAACCTTCTGCTTCCAGGCCGTGGTTATTGTGGTTGGAAAAGATCCTTATGTGTGTGTGTNGCCTCTCACTACCCTCGTACTTGAGCGGATCACTGGCCTAGAGCACAATCCTCCTCTGCCAGACCCACTGCACCACCTACAAGCCTTGCTGCTCTCAGGCCCACTACCAACATTTTCCACCAATGCCAGACCCAGGCGGATGAGTTTCACAGTTCCATCAATGCCCCTGTCATGAGCTATGTCGCTGTGTCCTTTGCAACCAATGGTCTCTCCTTGCTGCCCCCTGAGCTGACTACAGTCCAGCAGGCTAGAGATGTTGCGGATGCTGCACTCCGGTAGTTATCTATGTAGGAGGAGTAGGAAGTGATCAAGGACATCTTAGCTGAAGTTTTTGAGCTCATAAATCTGGCAAGAGGCCCCAAAGCCGTCTGAACTTGCCAGGTCTACCACCATTAGCTAAAGCCAGAGGGCATGGTGAACCACGACAAAGATTGCCCAACAGCAAAAGATTTTTCATAAGTCCACAGGGAGGGCTTTGATGAGACCTTTACACTGGTCAGCTGCTACACCACTGTCGGAACCCATCTGAGTCTAGTTGCGCATTGTGACTGGGAGTCGGAGCAGAAGGATATTGACGATGCATTCTTACATGGCGGTCTTGACAAATAGATGAACATTGCGTAGCCACTGGGGTTTCCTATTTTTTGTGACAAGGTCTGGCGCTTGCGCAAGGCCTTGTACAGTTTCAAGCAGTGACTCAATTGGTGGAACGTCGAGATTCCCTCCACTTTGGAGAAGGAAGTTTACCATCATAGTACCGTTGACTCTTTGTTGTTTCTCATCCCCCAGCCTGTGCCCTTTGTGGCCATCCTGGTCTCCGCACAAGACCTCCGTGTCGCCTCTTCCAGCCCAACAGCAATCCTTTCCGTCATGACCCTGTTGTGGTCAGCCTGCCAAATGAAGGACCTTGGTCCTGATCGAGTTTTCCTTGGCATGGATCTTGAGTGTGATCGAGCACCTTTCATGTCCACGAGGGTGCATATGTCTGCAAACTGAGGGAGCTTTATGCCCCCTTGTTGGCATCCTTCCCCACGACATCAACGCCAATGACACCATTCATTCAGCAGCTGCTAAAGTTGATGGATGTGTCATAAATAGGGGAGATTGTCAATGTATTCAATTAAATTCACGTGATTGGTATTCTCGTGTACCTGGAAATGACAACGCATGTAGACGCAGCATGTATTATCAACTTTTTGTTGAAGTTCTTGATGCAAATATGGATGCGCCACCTCAAGGCAGCACCCCATGTCTTCTTTTATGCACGTTCCACAGCGTGCCAGGCTGTGCTACCACGCACAATTCTCGGTCGTTGTCCATGGCTCTACCGAAAGCAATTGGGCACATGACACTGATGGCCGCAGGCGGCCAGGGTACATCTTCCTTGTTGGTGGCACGGCTTTCTTGCGGAATATTGGGAAGCACAGGTTTGTGGTGCATAGGTTGAGCAAGGACAAGAATTTTGCTCTCGGTGTAGGAACGTATGAGAGCATTCGGTTGTGTCGCTTGCAGTATCAGGTGTGCATGTCCACTTGCTGCATCACACCATGGTGCGACAACCAGAGTACCAAAGCCATTAATGACCATGATGAAATGCACCATTCACACACTGAGTACATCAATATTAAGCATTACTTTGTGCCCGACCACATTGTCAGTGGAGATGTCCAGTTTGTCCAGGTCGATTTGCGTCAGTAGCACGCTAACTTTCTCACCAATTTCCTCAAAAGAGGCATGCTTTCAGCTGCACTGAGTTCTGTTGGATTGTTGTGCACTCTTGATGCCCTTGACTGAGCCTTAGTCTACTTGCCTTGTGTTGTCTTCTGCGGTTTGTCTTCCTCACTGCATGCTCTTGTTCTGCTGGCTGCTTCTTGCCGTGTCATTCCTCTTGCATTTTGGAATGTGCGTCTGCGTGTCATGGGGGAGTGTTGATGTTGTGTTTGCGACCATGCAAGTGACCTCTTGACAACACCCACGTGCACTCTTTTGCAAGAAACTGACGCACATGAAGCTCTCAAGCACTGTTACGGTGGAATCAGTTCGGGCCGCCACTATTCAAGAGCTGATGTCTGCCTGCAAGTTCTAATGATGATCACTCACGATCGTGGACGAATTACTCATAATGATAAGAGCTCAGTGCAAGGCATGTCCTATGCTGGCTGATTTGTGTGCAATGTGTCACCGAGGTGTGACATAGAGAGGGTGACATGCTTGCCACATAGACATAGAGAGGGTGATGTGCTTTCCACATACCCTTGTGGACACTGTAACCTTGGCTTCATGTTTCATGCGTGCGTAATGATTTGAGTAGCTCCTGGGTTCCTTATTCCTAGCGGCCATGCTGTCGAACTTTGTCCCAGGTCATGAGAATTCAGAGAAACTTCCTGGAACCTTCCTAACCTCTTGCCACTTAAGTAGGCGTCAGCGTTGAGTTAGTGTGTGATAACAGTCACAACTCATGCACAAAACTGCAAGGGTCTAGGTAGGGACACGTATAGAGCGTCAGGAAGCTCAAATTGAATATAATTGCAGAGCGATATGACAACTGAAAAGAACACAACATGAATACCTGCCGTGGCGCACGGCATGTGACGCAACCGCAGTGTCAGTTTGTCCTAAACCCGGCCCAAAACCACTGTTTTGGCCGGAAGTCTGCGCACAGGTATCCAAACAAAACACTGTCTAAAACTAGAGATGCAGAATCTCAAGCCAGATGCTACGACTGGCCACACGCACATGTCTGGCATCGATCAGTCGACAGACAATGCAAAACATGCAAACCAGGCTCAGAAGCAGTCCACGGAGAAAACTCTAGCGACTGTAGAAAAACTGCAGAGCATCCAAACAACCATCCGGGACATCGTGGCAGTTGTATGGTGGGTGGAGCCACCACCCGTCCGTACTCCGGCACCAGCCGGGTCCGCATTGAGGATCATGTCCTTGTGCTCTCAAGTATTGCTCCTCCATACCTCCGGTGTGGGGTATACGGATAATCACCACGGTCGTTGCTTGTGACGTGTGGAAGCCACACAACTAACACTCTTCCTTGCTGATACATTTGTCACCAAAATGACGAGTGAGCGAAGGTAGCAAAGCATCCCTCGCAACCACAATACAAGGTCTCCTCGTGACAGTGGTGTAATTCACCAAGTGCCCAGGTCTTGACCATGCAAGACATAAGTCACACACCCATGTGCCAAACACCATACAAGAGGTACAAAGCAACAACGTGTCCTCATGACCCTGGAAAATGTCTCCGTGGCGCGGGTCTCGACCACTCGTGCTCGCATGCATGGAGCATACATAACACATGGAGGGAATGGGTCGCCACGTCACACCGGTACAAGTCACCAAGTACGCCGGTTTCGACCAGCATAACCTCGACCAGAGCATCGTGCAACACCCAAAGTAACCACGCTGTCCTCATCATGGTGTCAGGCCAAAGCCCACACACCAACACTCCCCCTAGGCTGTAGAGGCTGACAGCATGAGCAAAGCTGATGGTTGCTCCGAACACAATCCCTCATGAGGGAGCTCGGCTCCCCCATGGTCACATACCCCTACACAGCAATAGGAAGGGTGGCAACGATGTTGGTTGGATGTGCTCGCACATAGCCTCTCCTTGGAGCGCCGTCGTTGCTTTCGTCGTCGTCGATGTCGTAGTTGTCACTTCTTTTGTCACCTATTGTTGTGACTAGTGCAGCACTGAGGGCCTCCTCCAATTCCATCACCTGTTGTTTTCCTGTGGGTTGCTGAGCTGCACAGTGCCACGTAGACTCTGCAGCGTTGAGACTTGTGTACAGCTCCCCGAGCTCTGCTGTGGCTGTTGGCCGGGCAGCTGCATCTGCGGCATGCAGGTTGTCAGTTGTGGAATGAACCTGATGGTGGAACTCGATCGCGTGCACGTCGGCTCGAGCCACGACCTCCTACAGCCTCGCTGCCTCATTGTGGAGGTGAGCCGTCAAATCATCTGTCGCTTGGTTGCCAATTTCTAGCAGGGCGTCGACACTAGACAACGTGTCGGCATCTGCAACATCTACATCTATAGGAGGTGCTACTACGGAGGCACTGCCTGCTGCTAACACACCTGACACTCGGCCGTTGACTGTTGGCCGGACGTTGGCATCCGACGGTGAATCTGCCTCTGCCGGATTTTTGCTATCATCGGGAGCACGTACAATGTCCCGGGGCTCGTCCCAACCCCTGGTGCAAAACCAATCGTCCACTTGTTGCTGAACGTCCGCCCTTCCCCGACGTGCATTCTGTAGAGACCTCTCAGCTGCCTCAAGATGCTTGTGCACATCCTCCACGCACTCCTCGGCAGCCTGTCGTGCTGGAACATCCGTAGTGTAACAACGGCAGATGGCCTCCCGGAGCTCGGCCATGAGACCCTACACGTGCGCCTTCACTTGAGCTATGATTGCCTCCTGCTGTTTGACCGCGGAGTGCGGGCACTCGGGTATGGGAACTATATCTCGAACATGTGTAGGTGTGTTGCCGGCTGGAACCGCCATGGTGTCAGCGATGCCGGTCAGGGCAGCCATGAGCCAGAGGTCCGCAACTCGCTCTGCATCCTCCACGGTACATGCACCTGTAGGGATGACTGTTGTAGGCTCATCTGATGCCGCGGACACAACCGCCACTTGGCTTTCACCAATGTGGACCACGGTAACGGCTGCTACTGCACAGGTCGTCGCTACTGAAGAATCCATTGATATTGCCTCCTCCAATTATCGGCGCAAGTCCGACCGTCTCCACACTACAATGTGGAACATCCACTCAGTAGCCTCGAGGCGCGAGTACATATCCTCAACGTCTACTGCCCCTGCCCGACGACCCGCAATGTCTACAGTGCTCCAACGTGTACTCTCTACACGCAACTCAAGTGTGAGGTCCTGCAGGTGCTTGTCTGCATGTGCAACTGCATCTTCCTGGTCACGAAGCACAGGGTGTAGACGCTCAAGCACAGGGGCCGACTCCACTGCTGGTGCATCAGCTAATGCTCGATATGTGTCCTCCGTGATGGCTGCACCTCTATAGACAGCTATGGCAGTGGCGTCGGCCATAGAAGACGTGCTAGCAACCTCGACGTATCTTGCATCTCCGGGTGACCCCTCTGTATGTGTACTTGTAATGGCTGATGTTGTGGCTTAGGGAGCATCTACCCTTGATGTGGCGGTACCGGCTGTACAGGGGCGATGATCATCGTGGTGTCTACACCAACAAGGGCATCCACTGTCGACGTCCCATCTGTAGCACGACTACTACTACCACTACTATCATGACATCGGTGGCTGCCGACATGCCCACTGCCCGGATGTCTGCTCCACATGTGTCGGTTGCCGCCGCCACTACTGTTGTTGCCCCATCCACTGCTACTGCCACACCTGCCTTTGTGGTTGTGGTCTCTGCTACATCAACTACAGTCTCTATCTCCATCTCCATCTCTACGTCTGCCTCCAACTCGGCGTCGAACCACTCATCCACCTCCGACTCCGCGTCGGATCACTCCTTGGATGACTCCTCCTCAAAGAGAGCGCCTTGTCATGCAACACCGTCCATTGCATCCCTCCTGCACTCTTTCGTGGTCGTTGGTGGAAACTCCATCCCCCACTCGACCGACACACTGGTAGAACTTGAGAAGGGGTGCTGTACCAACCGTGCGATTGAGGACAAGGGAGTCAGCTCCACGGTAACGTCTGCCACTACTACTTCTGCCGTTGCCTGCTGGACACATCGAGCCAAACATGTCATCGGCTGCCTCACATGCCGAGTGCAAGCGCGAGGAGTACTACCATAGAAGCGGAGGGGTCGGATGTCGGAATGACTCTGACTGACTCTAGGACAGAACGGAGGGCGTCAGATGTAGAGCTAAGGTCGGGAGGCGTGGCACTGTCAGGTGACGCCACTGACGGAGGTGAGGATGGCAAAGAGGAGCATGGGGGTGTCTACAGTGGCATGGTGGCAACGGCTCGCTCAGAGACCACATGGTCTGTGAGCTATTGCACCATGTGCTTTAGACCTTGGAGCTCGGTGTATAACACTGCCATAGCTCCAATGAGGGGTGCCACGGTATCGGCTGACAACGTCTCTGAGTCAGATGGTGAAGAAGAAGGGCGGGACCATATCCAGGGCAGTCGCCACCCGGCAGGGCGTTGGCGACACTGGCGCCAGCCATGGTGCCCATCGCCACAATAGTAGCAGGCAAAGGCGTTAGACGCCTGAGGCATGTGCCACAGCAACAAATGCCACTCTGGACGCGGTACCTTCCATGCATGCAGTGTCGGTGCCAACCACGACGCCGATTGCTCTCCTTGCCATGCCAGTCTGCTCATCTCCGGAGCTTGACGTGGATGAGTGCACACGGTACTTCCTCCTGCTGGCAAAAGACCACAAGGGGTGATGGGCGATTGAAGCACAGTCTCTCAGACCTGCTCCGACATCGTCACGAGGGTGGCCACTACCACATTACTGGTGCGATGTTGTGTGACTGCTACGCAATCGCTATGTTGCTATCACACGGCTCGCATGATATGCGACCTCAAGTCGCCTTCAATGCTGCTGCTGCTTTCACTGCTGTCTACGGCCGCCATCAACACCAACAACAGTGGTCCCCGCCACACTTCCAGTGGGTGGTAACGTTGCTAGTGACGCCGTTGCGGCTGTGGCTGCTGCTACTCCACTGGTCGCTGTCACCAACAGACGACTGTGATCCCTGGCCACATCTTTGCTGCTGTTGCAGTCGACATCCCCCGACCCTTTTTTTCTTGGTTCACCGAACACTCAATGCTAGTGGGGTACCCCTTTTCGGGGTTTTTCTTGAGTGTCCCACTCAAGGACCCCCCCTGTCCTCTTCCTTTTTTTTGTTGTTGTCTGGCTTGACCCTCGCCTCGAGCGAGCAAGCTTGGCGAGCTTGTCGAGCGAGCTCGCCCGTGGGTGAGCTCGCTTGCAACGCGAAGCTACAAGGCACCTTCGCACTACAAGCAAGCAACAGTAGTGGATGTTGCCACTACGGCTGCCACTACTCCACATGTTACTATTGCTGCTGTTACGTGCGTGAGTAGCTGCGGCTGCGCGGTGCAACTGCCCGCTGCCGGAACCGCTGCTGCTGCTGTTGTCGTGCGGTGCTGCTATGACTGCTGGCCACCGCTGCTACTGTAGCTACTAGCTGCCACCGCTGTTGCTGGTTGGTGCTGCAGGTGCTCGCCGATGTTGCGGTTACTGCTAATGTGCTACTACTATGGCTGCTGCATCTGTTGTTACTGCTGTGCTGTTGTTGCTGCTTGCGGCTGCTGATGCCGCCATTGCACGCTACCACTGCTCACAGCCGCCTTCGCGAGCTGCTGTTGCAAGTTGCTTCTCCTCCCATTTTTTCTTTTTGGTGTACAGGCTGGTAGCCAGACACAGCTGACGTTGCCACCCGGTGCTGTTGCCGCTGTTCCGCGTGGCTATTACCCATAGCCGCTCCCGCTGCAGGTGCTTCTTGCCACTACTGCTGCTACGGCTGCTGTTGCTTGCAGCTGCCGCCATTGTCACCGCTGCCTCCAACGCTTCGATACAACGTTGTCGTGGGGGTTCCCTCCAGGATCTACTACTGATGCTATGGGTGGTTGCCGCTACAACCACTCACTGCTGCTGCTACTCCATCTCTGCTGTACAACAAAATGAGTTGTGGCTCATTTGCGCTGATACCAAGAGAATATTCCTCGAACCTTCCTAACCGCTTGCCACTTAACTGGGCATCAGCGCTGAGTTAGTGTGTGATGACAGTCACAAGTCATGCACAAAACGACAAGGGTATGGATAGGGACATGTACAGGGTGTCACGAAGCTCAAATTGAATAGAATTGCAGAGAGAGATAATAATTGACAAGAACATAACACAAATACCTGCCGCGGTGCACGGCAAGTGATGCAAGCGCAGTGTCATTTTGTACTAAAAGCGGCCCAATGCCACTGGTTTGGCCGTAACTCTGCGCTCAGGTATCCAAACGCAACACCGTCTGAACTTAGAGATACAAAAACTCAAGCAAGACAATACGACTGGTCACACTCACATGTCTGGTATCGATCAGTCGACACATGCAAAACATGCAAATCGGGCTCAGAAGCAGTCCACTGAGAAAACTCTAGCGACTGTAGAAAAACTGCAGAGCATCCAAGCAAGCACCTGGGACATCGTGGCAGCTGCATGGCTGCTACTGGTGGGTGGAGCCACCACCCGTCGGTACTCCGGCACCAGCCGGGTCGGCATGAGGGATCATGTCATCTCGCTTTCAAATATTGCTGCTCCATACCGCCAGTGTGGGGTATACGGATCATCACCACGGTCGTCGCTCGTGACGGATGGAAGCCACTGAAATCAACAGCTTCCACTACTGGTTTACTGCCGGTAGGTCGTGTTTTACGCCATGAGTGGCAGCGTGACCCCATGCAAGCACCTCGCATAGGTAGTCTCGTCAACCACGTGACTGCCCTAGCCTCGCCCACTCTCTCACTCGTCTTTGCTTACTTGAAGGAACTTTGATGTATGGCATGACGACGTGTGTACTCTCATGGTCTCTACGTCACGTCTCTCCCTCACACCTGAACTCCCCTTCTCCATCCACGGGGATCATTAGTATTACACCGATGTCCTCCCATCAACCCCTGCAGCACTACTGTATCTTCTAGGCATCATTGTCTGGCCCATGAAATCTTTACCCCCAGAGATGTTAGCCACATTTACTGCAGTCTTCATGATTCCTCACATCTGCCTGCATTCGTGCTTTTATTCATTTCATTACTGCAATTCGAACAGCATGCAGCAGTGCGTTGGGCCTATCACGCACTGCACCACTGGGTCTGTGAACACTGATTTGTCAGTGTTCAAGAAGGAAACTGATAGCACTGACCTGGTGCAGTGCGTCGTTGTTGTCATTTTCCTCTATGCATGAACACTTACATCTGCAGCTCTCTACAGTTTTCCCTTTTTGCCTTCTAGTTGAGTCAAAGGCTAGATATGAGTTTCTGGTTCAGCTTTACGAGGGTTTGAGAAGTATCCAGGAAAGAACTGAAGGGGAGGGAGGGAGGTGGGTGGGAAAGGAGGATGGAAGGGAGGGAGGACGGCAGGGAGGGCAGCAGGGACTGAAGGCGGGAGAGAGTGGCAGAGAGGGGGAGTGAGTGTATGAGGGATTAGAAGAGGGAGAGGGAGAGAGGGAGGTAAAGGAGGGAGGGAGAGGGAGGGGAGTGGATGGAAGGAGCGATAGGGGAAAGACAGAGAGTTTGGGGGGGTGGGGGAGGGAGAGTAGGCCAGAGGGAAGTAGAGCCGCACTTACTTCATGACATGACCAATGTACTCCCCAGCCCCTTCCCCCCGACCCCATGCCTCATTTCATCCCTCGCCGGGCTATTCACAGACCTCCTGTAACAGTGTTAATGCAACAATTCCAGTAGTCAGCGCAGCAACTCTACTTATGTTTCTCTGCCCACATCACTCGAGCCTTCACCCTCATGCGCATAGGCTACGTCAATGTCCCACCTGAAATCATTCCAACAGACACACGCCAAGGCCCGTGTCCTCGCCCACACCTGCCTATGAAAAGCATCTGCGCGAGAGAAGCAGGGAGAAGTTGGAGGTCAATTGTCCTCACGTGACCTCCCCCCCCCCCCCCCCCCCCCCCCCACCCCCCCCTGGGACAGGCAACCGGAGGCTGGGAAAAGGAATCAACCCTTCTCAGTATCTCTTGGGTGGAGCTGCAGGAAGTGCCCAACCCATGGCCCGCCACGCAGGACAAACACCAAAGGAACCGCAGCACAGTCGCCGCCGCCGCTGCAACTTACTGAGGCCACTGGTGCGGCTGCTACTGCCATAGGGTTGGCCTTTCGGAGGAGACCCTACATGCGCCCACCGCATGTGTAACGGCAACTTGGGAAGATGGGGGAGCCCGGGGCGCAGCCAGGCGCCATGGGCATGAGCAGGTTGCACGCCGCGCGTGCCGATGCAATGGCAGCACGGGCTGGCAGACCCTGCAGCACCGGACGGGGCATGACCAGCAAGCGCCGCCTCTGCAGCTGCCTCCGCCGCTGCTCCGACCCAAGGGATGTAGCAGCCATCGAGGCCTTGACAACGTACACATCGGCAGCACCATGGTTTGTTTCCCTGCTGCCACCAGTGCTTGTGCTGCTGCNCTGCTCTCACCGCCAGCAGCGCCGTCGCAGCTGCTTATGTGTCTGTGCGCCGAGGTAGGTTCAGACGCATGCGTGGTTGCGTCTTCCGGGTTTTTTTTTTAGAGGAGGTATGTGACATCGTGGGTGTCCGATGTGAGATTGCGGAAGATGATGAGGGCAGCTGCCCATCCCTCGCCGCTCGCAGCATGGGGGCTGGCAAGAAACGCCTCGAGCAAGCTTCCGGTGCTTGAGTCGAGGGCAGAGGGGCTGCTGGCATGTGCACCCGTGCCGTGGGTGCCTACCATCTCGTCTGCCATATCGCCTGCCATGGCACCTGCTCGGTCGCCCACGTGTGCGAGTGCTTGTGCATTACTCCCTGGGTTGTGGGCGCCATCAGACTCCGAGGCAGGGTTGAGCAGATCTGTGCGGAACACGGCTGCCGAGACCGAGTGTGGAATGCCGCGTGGTGAAACACGTTGGAACGTGCCGGCGTGCGTCGGCGAAGGGTGTTGCACAACCCTCAGCACCACTGGCTCAATGCACTCCCAGCCTGTGCCTGCCACATGGTGTGTGTGCCATGCACTAGAGAAGATTGGGCGTGGCAGGTGGAAGATGGCTGGCAGGGGCAGG
>SZWC01016451.1:0-19415 GCA_023375785.1 Penium margaritaceum | reverse complement strand
ATGCGTGCGTGCGTGCGTGCGTGCGTGCGTGCGTGCGTGCGTGTGTGTGTGTGTGTGTGTGTGTGTGTGTGTGTGTGTGTGTGTGTGTGTGTGTGTGTGTAGCACACATTGGGCACGCAGGAGGAGCACGTACCGCGATGCCGCCGTGCTGCCTCTGTTACCGTGCGGCGCGAGCCAACCACGATGGCCACCAGTCGTCCACCAATCGTTGCTGCAACGGAGGAGGAGGATGCCGCCTCCGCGGCCGCACCGCCGCCATTGCCGCCGCGGCCGCCACCAACGGCACAGACGACGGGTGCGTCTTGCGGCTCGGTGTCGTGCTGTCGCCGCTGTAGCATGCCGCCAGCGGCGGCCAGGGTGTTGATGATGGCGTCTGGTTCGGCGGAAGTGGCGTGGGCAGCCACCGAGAGGTGAAGCAGCAACGGCAGCAGCAACGTGGTCATGCGGTTGAGGAGCATCAGCGGCAGACGCGCGCCTCGGACTCGTGTCATCTTTGTGGAAAGGCGGGTGGGGCGGCGTACGAAGGTAGATGGAGGGGCAACCGGAGGTGTGCGATTGAGTAGAGAAATCGGCGGCGTGTGGAGGCGAAGGGGACGGGGCGGGCGAGGGATCGCGGCTCGCCGAGGCTTGCAAAGTTGCCTCTATCGATGTGCTGTAGCACTAGCACTATAGCTTCTCTTGCCGCTGCTGCTGCTACTGCTGCTGCCGCTGCTGCTGCAACTAGTCGGGGCCTTCCCTTTTGACTTGTCCCTCCTCTGCTTGTCCTGCTCGAATGCGCAGGCGCATCCAGCGAGGTGCGAGCCTAGACACGAAGCGATTCGTCTCCTGCTTTGATCGCAGTGTTTCGTCAGCACATATTGACTGCGGCAATCAGCTGCTGACGCACGGACTGTTGCTGCTTCTACTGCTGCTGCTGCCGTTGCTGCTGCAGCGAACCTGGAACAGCGAGTTTCCGTCGTCGGTAGGGTTTCGGTCGGTGGGGGATAGAGGGAGAGAGAGAGAGAGAGGGAGAGAGAGAGAGTGTGTTCGTTTCCCAGCTCTTGCTTTCTCCAGTGGGGTGATTGTGGCGTTTGAAAAGGCGCGCTCTCGCGTTAACAATCCGCCGCATGGACCCCCTCCCCCCCCCACCCCCCCACGCGTCTCGGCTCCAGCCTGTTCTTGTGCATGCGCTTGTGCCGTGTCGCGGGTCGGTGAATGCCAGAATAGGCTGGTGGTGCTTTCCCGTTGGTGGCTAAGGAGTCGCGAATGAAAGCAACGTGTGGTGAGCCACAAACAAACAAATAAGCAAACCAAAAAAGTGAAAGGAAAAGTGAAAATGACTTCGGCATCACAAAGCCTTCCGTTGGAGAGCGGCAGTACGAGAGTGCGGCTCGGGAAAGTCTTTTGTGTCCGACACACACACACGCACACGCACAGTCATCATGATCACAACCGTGCCCGAGATGGCTTCTGAGCTGCGACGCATCTGTCGTCGTCTGTGTCAAGCAGACGCGCTCCGCCCCCTCCTTCCTTCTTCTTCCCCCGCGTGCGGAAATGCCACTGGGCTTTTCGGTCTGGCGGCCTGCACGGCGGCTTCAAACGCCGGTCCAATCCATAAGATGACCAACGCGCCACCTGGCGCAACCATGGGCTCAAGGATAGTGGCGACACGATCGCAGCGGCCTATCCTCGCTGCTGCTGCTGCTATTGCTGTTGCTGTTGCTTCTGATCGGCTGTGTCCCCCATCTCCCCCCCTTCCCCTCCTCCTCCCCCCCCCCACCGGGCTGAGTAGGGCATCGTTGCCACAAGGTAGAGAATTGGGAGGCCCTCCCGGATTCTCCCTGAGGAGGGAGGGAGGAGGGGAGAGGGTGTCCGTTGGGTCATGTCAGTGATGATGCGATGCGCACGAGCAGAGAGTGCCAGCCTATCGACAAGCGGAGGAGACGACATGGCCCGAGGAAGGGCAGCACTGGCGACAGTGTGTGGTGGCTGGAAGTTCCAGCCTGGAACTCCTCCCTCAAGAAAACCGAGTCGCTGACTGGCGGTCCGTCGCCATGGTGCAGAACCGGGAAGAGCGACTGCGACGGACGGTGGGTGGTGAAGCGCCTGCGCTTCGAGCACATTATTGGCACGGCACGAGTCGGGGCGAGCGCGATTCGACGGTCATTATTGCTACAGGGAATGACGTTTGGGACAGATTCGTTTTTGGGCGTATGAGCTGATATATCCGCGCAAGCGTCGAAATAGCGCTGAGGTGCCCATAAATCGATTATTATTAATTTTGTGTCCAGAACGTTAAACAAAACAACTCCACGTCCATTTTTATGGCAATTCCCGATCGGCGACATACGTCTCTAGTCGAGTGAAGCGAGGGGGGTGATGTTTCATCCCCCCCCTTGCAAGAGACGCCATCAAAACATTAGTCTTCTTTTAATCAAACTCGCAAACCCCCATTTTCAGATTTAGAGTTCTCTATACTTGCGTGGGCGGAGCCCGCGCCAAAATAGAACCATACATCCGAGAATCGGGTTTTTTTTTTCAAGAAAGAAAAAACTCTAATCGCTTGATTACGATCAAGCAAAAATGCCTTTTTCATTTTTTACAGAAAAAAACCCCATTTTAATCCATGCAAACCGCTTTCAAACCCTACCCAAGATTACACTCAGGGTTTGAGTTGTTTTTTCTTTTTGCCGACTCCCGTACGTGTTCAACACGCTGTTGTGGTGACGTCTCCTCCCACTTCGCAAGGAGCGTTCCTACGACCAATTAACCGGACGTCCTCGCACAAACTATCCAGTACGTGCAATACAGCATCCGGACATCAATCCTCTCGCTTTGCAACCACTTGTTCATGACCACGCGCAGGTCTAGGTCATGATTAGGGTGCAACTAGGGTGCATCTAGGTTGCAACTAGGGTGTAACTTGGGCACAACTAGGGTGCAACTTGTTGAAGTTCGTTCGCCACTCACAACTCTGTGCCCTCTTGCCCAGCACACACTGTGCATCTCATTGTACAGATTAAATGACATGGCTCAACCTGGGGAAGCAACAGACGTGACAGCTCTGGCAGAAGTCTTTGGTGCTCTCTTGCAACCGCTGCAGCTTCACCCAGGGGCTCCTTCTGAGACACATGTTTCCATCGTCTAACTCCTTGTGCATCTTATGACTCTGTGATGCAGTAGATGCTAGGGCCCGTACATTCTGACTGCCTTGCCCTGCATCATGTTGCTTGCCTTGAGTATTTCTGGGGGAGCTGCATTTCCCGGGTGCTGATCCTTAGGGGGCCACTGTGCCGGGTTGACCCGTGCATTAGTGAGTAGCCGCTGTGCGGTTGATAACCGAGCGGTCGGGCCCGACCCCCGGGTGGCGGTGTGCACTCGCTCGGGCGTGATGCCCGGAGCGAGGCACGCTCACCGGTTGACTTAGTCACGCTCGCTCCCCACTCACTCTTGTCTTGGTTGTATTGAACTAAGTGAAGCAAGCCTTCCGCATCCATAGCGTGGCATGTCTCTTGCATGTTCCTGGTTGGTCTCACACGCGTGACCTAGGAAGGTTGCTAGTAACTTCACAACTAGGTACAATTAGGGCGTAGCTAAAGCTCATCTATGATGAATCTAGGGTGCAACTAAGTTCCAAGAAGGGTGTAACTAGGGTTCAACTTGGGCAAAACTAGGCCACAACTTGGATGCAACAGAGATGAAGCTAGGGTGCAACTGCAGCGTTCCCAGGACGCAACTAAGGCGCGACTAGGATGCAACTAGAACACAACAATGACATTTATATGGCACAATCATGGTGTAACCAGCGTGCAACTAGGATGTAACTAGAGCACAAGTAGGGCGAGATTAGGACAGATTTTAGACGCAACTAGGGTTCAACTAGGGTGCAACCTAGGAGACAACTAGGGTACAACTAGGGCACCATTATGACACAACTAGGATGCAACTAGGGTGCAACTTGGGCATCTATTAGCCACAACTAGAGCACCACTATGGTGCTACTAGGATGCAACATGGGAAAACTAGTGTGGGAATAGGGTGAAACTAAGGTACAACTAGGGCGAATTCGAGGTGCAAGTAGGGCACAACTAGGGTGTTGAGATTTACCCAACTTTGATTGCCAGGTTTGGCTAAAATGCATTTTGTGGTGCATTTCATCTACTTTGGAGGGACAAAAAACTCACCTCTACAAGTGGAGGGAGGTGAGTCTCAAATCCTTGTCTTCACAACATCTAAGGTGCCCTTGGACGCCCTTACAGGCTATTACCCTTCAGGTTCCAACTGAAGGGTAGTTTTTTTACCTCCTACTACAACCTCCCACAACCTCCTGGTGACCCTTCAGCTACTAGTGAACTTTCACCTGCCAATGACCCTTCATCTTCCAAGTGACTCTTCAGCTGGCCTAGGTGGTTATGTAACCACCCAGGTGATTATGTAATCACCCAGGTGGTTATGAAACTACCTACAACCTCCAAGGAAAGAGCCTCCAAGGAGGCCCTCCGAGGACTACTAAAGGAGTTCAATCCATTCAGTCTATTAATTCCTTCAGTCATCATCAGATTCCTCCTAATTCCTTCAGAGTCTAACTCTACAAGCCTCAACCTCTAACACTACAGGCAAGTGCCTTAGGATGCACCTCCTACAAAGGCCTTTGCCTTCTTCAGTTCAAGCTAGTGGCTCCACAAGCAGCCTGCTCTAGGTCTGATTTTCTAGACTTAGTCTCAAGGCATCCAGGGCGGGCGCCCTGCAGGTCCACAAGTCTACACTTGTGACTACATCTCTCTAGCTGGTTCAGGGAACTCTTAATGTATTTCTTCATGTGATCTCCAAAATCCTACAATTATTTCAGATTCCGTCTTCCACGCCTTGTCCTTCCAGGTTCCATTCCATATTCAACCATACACCTTCTGCAAATCGTGACGTAGGGTACGACTATGGTGCAACTAGGACAACCTAGGGTGAAACTAGGGTTGAAGCAGTGTGCAACTAGGATGCATCTGGGATACAACTGTCAGGATGAGATCCACATGGTGCGGTC
The DNA here is from genome assembly GCA_023375785.1 of Penium margaritaceum. Lineage (NCBI taxonomy): Eukaryota > Viridiplantae > Streptophyta > Zygnematophyceae > Desmidiales > Peniaceae > Penium > Penium margaritaceum. Next base: position 14,398 of record SZWC01016451.1, on the reverse strand, counting down.
CCGACGTTTGTCTGATCGCCTCTAGTGGTTCACGTCTACTGTTTTGGGCGAATATGAGACTGAGCGTGAGCTTTCTGGTCACCTCACGCTATGTGAGCAGGAATTTAGAGACAGTCAGTTTGCAAAGGGAATAATTTCGTTTTGCGTTAGTTTTTAAACATGAACATGATTACAACAGTTATAGGTCTTGTCATGAGCTCTCCAACGCACTAAAACGCGCGAGATTCGGCCAAGCGTAGCTCAAGTTATGCTTGCTGAAGCGTAGGTCTCACCCACCACAAAAGCCTGACGCCGCCACTCGCCGTGGCGCCTTCGTTCACGTGCGAAGGGCCTTTCCCAAGGTGCATATCCCATTGCACATGGTGTGCGGATCCCCTGCACTGTTTTCACGCACCCTACCCACTTTTGGGTCGTGTTTGGTGATGGGGTGTGACGAGGTTCGAAACCTGTCCGTGGACCTGCAGTCAGAATTTTGACTAAGTCCCCGAGTAACAAAACGTACTACTGAGTTTCGGACGCCGAGCCAGATTTTTGGCGAAGTCCCTCAGTAAAAACCTGCACTACTGGATCCGGTGGATGATCCGCCGGATCAGGTGGATCATCCACCGGACGCCTCGGCAGGCCTATCGGAGCAATTTCTCCAGATGGTAATTTTGTTACTCGATCCGGTCGATTATCGACCGGATTTCGAGTCGCAGCCGGCTCCCAGAGCCGCTGCGCACACCCCAACTTTGGAAGGCCATATCTCCCTCGATACTTGTTCGATTCCAACGAAACAACTTCCAGCGGATACAATGACTCGTCAACTTTCAAAGGAAATCCTCCATTTTAGGATCCGAGCAGTTTTTGAGTCTCCAGATCCGCCGGAGCGGCGTTTCCACTTTCCGGCGGCTCGTCGGCGCCTCCCGGCGACGCACTTGGGCATGTGGAGGGGCAATTTTTGAACAAGAACTAGGTCACAACAATGAAATAACTAGGGAAAGTTTTAGGCACAACTAGGGCACCATTTTAATGCAAGTAGGGCGCAACTAGGATGAAATTAGGATCCAAATACAGTGCAACTAGGGTGCAACTTGGAAACTAGGGCGGAACTTGGCCGCAACTGGGTGTATCTAGGGTGCAACTAGGGTGCAACTGGGGCATAGCTAGGGTGTAACTAAGGCACAACTAGGAAGCAACTAGGGCACAACAAGGACGCAGCTAGAGCTTAACTAGAGGGAAACTAGAGTTCAATGGGGGCACAGTTATGGTACAACTAGGCCACAACTTGAAGTAGGGCGGAACTAGGGCGTAACTAGGGTACACCAAGGACACAACTGTGAAGCAACTAGGACACAACTTGGACACAGCTAGGTTGTAGCTATGATGCGACGTGAGCTCAAGTGAGTTGAAAAAATGACACAAGGGGAAACTAGGGCGCATCAAGGACGCAACAAGGGTGCGACGAGGGTGCAACTAAGGCGCAACTAGGATACAACTAGGACGCAACACGGGTGCGTGTAGTTCACAACTTGGTTACAACTAGGGCGCAACGAGGGCACAACTAGGATGCAACTAGGGTGCAACTAGGGTGCAAGTAGGGCGCAACTCGGGCGCATTTAGGGCGTAAGCGGGGTGTAACTAGGACACAACTAGGATGCAATTAGGGCGCAACTAGGGCACAACTAGGGTGTAGCTAGGACACAACTAGGGTGTAACTAGGATGCAACTGGAGCGAAACAAAGGCGTAAAGACACTTCAACTAGGGCTCAACCAGGGTGCAACTAGCGCGCAAGTAGGGTACAACTAGGGCACAAAAAGGATGTAAGGAGGGTGCAACTAGGGCGCAACTAGGGTACAACAAAGGAGCAACCAGGGTGCAAGTAGGAGGCAACTAGGACGCAACTAGGATGCCTCTTGGGTGGACCTAGAGCGCAACTAGGGAGCAACTAAGGAGCAACTAAGACACAACTAGGGTGAAACAAGGGCGCAAATAGGGGGCAACTAGGACACAAATTGGGTGCAGCTAGGGTGTAACTAGGGCACAACTGGGGCATACATAGGAGCAACTAGGACGCAACTAGGGTGCAACTAGCACACAACCAGGCACAACTAAGGCGCAAGGAGGCACAGCCAGACGTAACTACAATGCACCGATGGCACATTTAGGGCTTCACTAGGACACAAAGAAGGAAAGAATAGGAATGACGTGGGTACAACTTGGGATCTTCTAGGGCGCAACTACGGTGCAACTAGGGTACAACAAGGGCACAAATAGGGTGCAACTAGGCCATAACTAAGCCGCAACTAGGATGCAACTAGGGCGCATGTATGGCACACCTCGGGCAGAACTAGTGCGCAACTAGGGTGTAACTGGGATGTTAGTAGGGTGCAACAAGGGTGCAATTAGGACCCTACTATGATCCGGGTAGGGCGTAACCAGGGCGCAACTAGGTTGTAAATACAGTGCAACTAGGATGCAACTGAGCGCAACTTGGGCACAACTAGGGCACACTTAGGGCAAAGCTAGGGTGCTGCTAGGGTGCAACTAGGGCGTAGCTAGGGTGTACTTAAGATCCAACTAGGATGCAACTAGCACTACTATGATGAAATGAGGGTGAAACTAGGGTACAAGTAGGGTGTACTGGGGTGCAACTAGGCAGCAACTAGGATACAACTAGGGTGTAGCTAAGGCGCAACTAGTGTGCAACAAGGGTATATAGGCCGCAACTAGGACACAAGTTGGGCATAACTAGGGCGCAACTAGGATACAACTAGGGTGCAAGTATGGTGCAGCTAGGACATAACTAGGATGTAAAGAGGGAGAAAATAGGGCACAACTAGGGTGCAACGAGGTTGCAACTAGGGCACAACTAGGGTAAAACAAGTGTGCAACTAGGATGCAACTAGGGTGCAACTAGGATGCAAGTAGGGCAGAAATTGGGCGCAGCTAGGACGCAAATAGGGCGCAAATTATGCGGAATGGGGACGCAACTAGGGGGTACTTGAACAGAACTAGGGTACAACTAGGGTACAGCAAGGACGAAAGAAGAAACCAAGTAGGAAGCAACTACGGTGTAGGTAGGGTCCATGTAGGGAACAACAAGGGCATAAATAGGACGCAACTAGGGTGCAATTTGGATGTACCTAGTGCGTAACATGATCACAACTAGGGCGTAACTATGGCAAGATTGATTCTCAACAAGGCTACAACTACGGTTACAACTAGGGCGCAACTAGGGCACAACTAGGCCGCAACTAGGACGCAACTAGGATGCAACTAGGACATAAACAGGGCTCAACAATGGAACAACTAGGGCATAGCTACGGCAGAACTCGGGTGTAACTAGGAAAAAACTAGGACACAACTAGGACGCAATTAAGGCACACTAGGGCGTAACTATAGTGTAGCTAGGGTGAAACTGGGATGCAACTAGGTTGCAACTAAGGCACAACTAGGACGCAACTAGAGAGAAACATGGGCACAGCTAGGCCGCAGCAAGGGCACAACTAGGGCACGAGTACGAAACAAATAGGACACAACTAGGATGCAACTAGGACCCAACTAGGGTACAACAAGTCCACAACTAGGGCGCAACCAAATCGCAACTAGGGCACAAATGGGATGTAATGGGGGCACAACTAGGATGCATCTAGGGCATGAAAGGGGAAAAACTAGGACACAACTCGAGCGCAACTTGGGCTCAACTAGTGCACAACGAGGGCCAGGGTGTAACCAGGGCACATCTTGGGCACAAGTAGGCTGCTATTAGGGGGCAAATAGTGCGTAATGAAGGCATAACTATAGCGTAACTAGGGCACAGCTAGTGCGCCACTAGGGCGTAGCTATAGCGCAGCTATGGTGCAGCTAAGTTGCAACTAGGGTGCTACTTGGACACAACTAGGACACAACTAGGGTGCAACTAGGGCGCAACAAGGGCGCAGCTCTAGCACAAGTAGGCCGCAACTAGGTCACAATTAGGGCACAACTAGGGAGCATGTAGAGTGCAACTAAGGCGTAACTTGGGCACAACTAGGGTGCAACTTGGGTGCAACTAGAACACAACCAAAGCGTATTTAGGATGAAACTATGACGCATCTAGGACCCAACTAGGGCGCAACTAGGGTGCAACTAGGACACAACTCGGCCGAAATTGGGGCATAATTAGGGTGCAACAAGGGTATTGCTACGGTGCAACTACGGTGCAACTAGGATGCAACTAGAACGCAACCAGGACTTCACTAGGATGCAATTAGGGTGCAACCATGCCACAACTAGGGTATAACTAGGGCAAAGCTAGGGCACAATGTGGCTGCAACTTGTGGGGAACTGGGACGCAACCAGGGCGGAACAAGGGTGCAATTAGGACGCAACTTGTGCACAACTAGGACATGTATTGGACGCAACTAGTACGCAACTAAGAACAAGTAGGGCGCAAGTAGGACATAACTAAAGCGTAACTAGGACGCAACCATGGCGGAACTTGGCTGCAACTATGGCATAGCTTGGACACAACTAGGGTGCAAATAGGCTGCAACTAGCAAGCAACTAATACACAACTAGGGCGTATCTATAGCACAACTAGGATGAATCTAGGATGCAACTTGGGTGCAACTAGGGTGCCACTTGGATGTAACTAGGACGTAACAAGGATGCAGCAAGGATGCAGATAGGGCACAACTAGGGTGCAACCAGGTCACAATAAGGGAACAACTAGGATGCATCTAGGGTACAACTAGAGCATAACTTGGGTGCAACTAGGTTGCAACCAAGGTGCAACTAGGAAAAACTAAAGCACATCTAGGATGAAACTAGGGTGCAACTAGAGCCCAACTAGGGTGCAACAAGGGCGCAACTAGGGCACAAGTAGGTAACAACTGGGGCACAACTAGGGCGCAAGTATGGTGCAAATGGGACATTACTAGGGCACAACTAAGGCACAACTAGGATACAACCAGAACGGAACTAGGACGCAATTAGGGTGCAACCAAGTTGCAATTATAGCACTATTATGTAAAGTTCGTACGCAACTAGGGTGCAACTATAGCATAACAAGGAATCAAAAAGGGTACAACAAAGGCTCAGCTAGGGTGCAGATATGGCATAACTAAGGCATAAGTACAACACGACTAGGTCACAACTAAGGTGAAACTAGGGGACAACTAGGATGCAGCTAGGGCGTAGCTAGGGTACAACAAGGGAACTAGGGTACAACTAGGAACAACTAAGGTGTAACTAGGATACCAAGAGGGCACAAATAGGGTACAACTAGGGCACAAGTAGCGCGCAACTAGAGGGAAAGTATGGCGTAACTAGGAAGCAATGGGGGGACAACTAGGGTGCAAATAGAACACAACTAAGGCACAACTGGGGTGAAAGCAGGGCGTAACTAGGACACAACTAGGACACATCTAGGGCACAAGTAGGGTGCATCTGGGGTACAACTAGAACGCGACTAGTGCACAACTAGGACGTAAATAAATGCAACTGGGGTGTAACTGTGGCGCAAATGGAGTGCAACTGGGGCGCAACTGGGGCGCAATGGGGCACAACTTGGGCGCAACTAAGGTGCAACTAGGGCATAACTTGGCTGCAACTATGGCGCAACACTGGCACAACCATGGCCCAACCAGGGTTCAACCAGGGCACATCTAAAGCACAACTACGGCACAGCTAGGGTGCAACTTGCTGTGTGTGCCGTACACGGCTTATGGTGACCCCTCAGCTCATGTCCATTCACGTACAGATCTCTCAGATGGCGACGGTGACAGAAGACCGGCGGCTGGACGGGCGCCCAGAAGACTCTCGTATTGTTTAGATTTGTGCTGTGGGAGAGCACATAAGCGTGCAGCCTATCAAGACGTAGATCTCGTTGATGCGGCCGTTCTGGTTCAGATGGCTCGTCCTTCTGACGTGTCTGCAGGGAGTTATACATAAAACTATGTTTTTGCAACTATTTCGTCCTGCTAGAAAATGGGCGCCCTTGTGCGCCACGTGCGTGTGCACCCACAAGGTGAGAGACACTATTTAGGTTGTCTAGACCTCAGTTGTTACCTGAGGTCTAGATAACCTAAATTGCTTGCACTTAGACGCGTTGATGCGTCGTTCTAGTCAGACCCATGTAGTTGATTTCTACCCCACTGGATAGCACATGCTTGCATGCATTCTGTCATGGTATCAGAGCAGCGAGCCAGTGCTCGCATAGCTGCGTAGCAGAGGCACAGCAACCACAGTAGCAGTGAGTGACCGCAGCCATTGCCTTGAGTAACAGCAGCAGCAGCAGCAGTGCCCACTGTCTCGGCGAGAGGTCCTGGGAGGACCCACCACAACTCCGACCGTTTTCCTTAAAACAACTCTACGACAGTTCCACGGCCGTTCCGCGACAGTAGAAGCCACTCCGCAGAAGATTCACGGTGCCCCACGGTAACAGTGCTGCAGCAGATCCGCGGTGTTCTGCGGATCCGCGGCGTTCCGTCGCGATAGCTCCGTGGCGGTTCTAGAACACGACGGCGGTGCTCCACCGTACTCTGCGGTCGCAAGTCCGCGGTAGTTCGCGGCATTCCGTGGCAGTTCTGCGGCAGTTCCATAGTCGCCAGTCATGGCAGCTCCGCGGTGGTTGCGGAACACGCTGAAGGTGCCGCAGATCTACCGCGAGCGCACGCGGCGTTCTGAAGTGCGTCACCCCGCGGTGACGGTGCCTCGGCAGATCCGCAGTGTTCCACAGATCCGCGATGTTCCGCCGCGACAACTCCGAGGCGGTTCTGGAACACGCCGGCGGTGCTCCGCGGTTGCGAGTCTGCGGCAGTTCCGCGGCAGTTTCACCATTGCCAGTCACGACAGCTCCACGGTGGTCGCGGAACGCACTGACGGAGGTTGGCAGTTCGGTCCGCGGCAGCTCGCGACAGTTCGCTGCAGTTCGTGGCACTTCACGACACCCCGCCGTGTTCCGCTTTGGCGCGACCGTGGTGGTTGTTCCGCAGCAAGTCCAAGGTGTTCCGCGACAGGCCGCAGAAACACCACCGGCAGCACCAACGGCACTGTCTTAAAAAAAAAATGGCCGTCATGTCCAAAATCACCCCCACCAGCGCCGCCAACAACACAGCTGCCGAGGGCAGCTCCATCTGCAAGCAACGCCGGCCGCTGCCATCGCCACCACTACGGCAGCAGCACCAGCAGTAGTAGCGGTGCCAGTAGCAGCAACAGCAGCAGCGGCAGCAGCAGCTCTGGGAGCACCAGGGGCCGCCGGCTCGTCTGCTTCAACTACGGGGGTGACCATCGCTACCTCGACTGCACTTGCCTGACTAGCCGCCCGTTGGACTGGGCAAAGATCACATGCAGGCTGCAGCAGGCGCACAAGGCGCGCATGCGCCAGACATCTGATGCAACCGCTCGCTCGGCCGCCACCACCGCAGCCGTCCCAGAGCAGCCCGCCGCCACAGGAGGCTCCTCAGCTGACCCTCACGACCAGGCACTCGCTGACCGGGACAGGACGATCGTCAAGCTGCACCAGCTTCTCGCCTTGCACTCATCTCAGGGAGGTGCGAGTAAGTTGACTGAGCCGGGGGGTCCTGTAGCCTATGGACTGTCTGTGTCGTTGTGTGATGATGCCTTTGGTGGTCCCCATGTCCAGTCGTGTGTGCGTGACAGACCTGATGATGTGTCTTGGCTGCATGTGTCTCATGTGCGCTCCGCTGGTCGCCTTGCTGTGTCACCCGCCGCGCGTCCTGCTGGTGCGCCATGCTCTATCGTTGAGTGCCACGTTGCCCCCTGTATGCGTGTCGCGGATGCCACCTGGGTCGTTGACTCTGGTGCCATCCATCACATGACGTGTCGCCGTGACGCATTCTTCATCCTGCATCCCATTGGTGTTGTTCGCTCTGTCCGCACTACAGCTGGCCATGAGGTCCCTGTCCAGGGAGTTGGGGTTGTGCAGTTCACTGAGCCGACTGGTCTTGTATACATTTCCGACGTCCTCTTTGTCCCTAATTTAGAACTCATCCTCCCGTCTGTCCGTGCTTGCACCAAGATGGGCTTGGTTGTCACGCACACAGCTGTCAATGCTCGCATCTTTGTGCGCGACACCTAGGAGACCGTCCTCAGTGGAACGGTCGTCGATGATCTCTATCACATCTCTAGGTACTCTACGAGTGCCCCCTCCTTGCCTCCTTCTCCCACTACTCGTGTCTTTGTCGCTGGTGCTCTGTCCCCCGAGCACCACCGTCTCCTGCATTGTTGCCTCTGTCATGTACACATGGGGGCTGTCGACAAGCTGGTCCGCACTCAGCCGGCTCTCGGTCTTGATGCGGCGTCCTTTGAGGCGCCGCCCATGACCGACTGCCTGTCCTGTGCTGAAGGAAAAATGCACCGGTCCACTTATCCTGAGTCTATCTCCATGGCTCGTCGGTGCACAACGCGGGCAGAACTGAGGTCAAGCTTAGATACAACTATGGCACAACTAGGGTGAAACTAGGGTGCAAGTAGGGTGCAACTTGGGTGCAACTACGAGCAACTAGGTCGTAACTTGGATGCGACAAGGGTGCAACCAACGCACAACTAGGGCACAACTGCGTTGCAACAAGGACGGAACCAGGGTGTAACTAGGGCATAACGAGGATACAATCAGGATGTAACTAGTTCACACTTAGGACTTACCCAGGGTGCAATTGAGGCGCATCTAGGATACGAATAGAGTGAAACTAGGACGCAACTAGGATGTAACAAGGACACAACTAGGGCACAACTACTGCACAACCAGGGCGTAACTAGGACACAAACAAGGTACAAGTAGGGCATAACTAGGATACAACTAGGGCACAACTAGGACACAACTATTGTACAACTAGGATGTAGCTAGGGCACAACTAGAGTGCAACAAGGGTGCAACTAGGGCACAACTTGGACACAACTAGGGTACAACAAGGGCGTAACAAAGGCACAACTAGGGCGCAACTAGGGTCCAACTAGGCCGCAACGAAAGCACAACTAGGGTGAAACCACGGTGCAACAAGGGTGTATTGAGGGCACAACTAGAGCACAAATAGGAGGTAACTAGGGTGCAACTAGGGCACAAGTAGAGGGATGCTAGGGTGCAATTAGGGAAAAACTAGGACCAAACTAGGACGTAGCTAGGATGCAACTGGGGCGCAACTAGGTGCAACTAGGACACAAGTGGAATTGAGGCGCATGTACCTTGTAACTAGGGCACAACTAGGGAATAACTAGGGCACAACTAGGGAATAACTAGGGTGCAGTTGGGCACAGCAAGAGCACAACAATGGTACAACTAGGAAGCATGTAGGTTGTAATTACTGCAGAACTAGGATGCAGCTAGGATGTAACCAGGGAAGAACTAGGCTGTAATTTGGGTGTAACTAGCTCGCAACTAGGGTGCAACTAGGGCACAACTAAGGTACAACTAGTTTGCAACTAGGTTGCAACTAGTCGTACCCTACTTGCACTCTAGTTGTGTCCTAGTTGTGGCCTAGTTGCACTTTAGTTGCACCGCGGTTATACCCTAGGTGCGCCCTAGTGGCACCCTCGTTCTGCTCTGGTTGCACCCTAGCTGCGCCCTAGTTGTGCCCCAGTTGTACCCTATGTGCGTCCCTAGTTGCGCCATGGTTGCACCCTAGCTACACCCTAGTTGTGCCCAAGTTACATACAGGTTATGATCTAGTTGCATCGACTTGCGTCCTAGTTGCACCCTGGTTTTGTTGTTGTTGTGCCCAAGTTGCGTCCTAGTTATGCCCAAGTTACGTCGTAGTTGAGCCCTACTTGCGCCCTTGTTGCACCCTAGTTGCACTCTTGTTGTGCCCTAGTTGCACCCTAGTTCATCCTGGTTACGTCCTAAATGTGTTCATGTTATGCCCTAGTTGCACCCTATTTACGCCCTTGTAACGTCCTAGTTAGGCTCTAGTTGCGTACAAGTTGTGCCCTAATTCTGTCATAGTTATGCCCTCCTTGCGCCCTAGTTGCACCATAGTTATGGCCAAGTTGCATCCTAGGTGCACTCTAGATGCGCTCTAGTTGCGCCCTAGTTGCGCACTAGTTGCGCCCAAGTTGCACTCTTGTTGTGCCGTAGTTGTGCCCTAGTTACCTCCCAGTTGCGCCCTAGTTGCCCCCTTGTCAACCTGCATTTGGCCCTAGTTGCGTCCCTGCTGCACCCTAGTTTTGCGCAACTTAGACGCAACAAGGAGCAACTAGGTTCAACCAGGGAACGACTAGGACACAAGTAAAGTACAACTAGGGTACAACTAGGGTGGAACTAGGGCGAAACTATAGCAAATACAGGGTGCAACGAGGGTACAACTAGGGTGTAACTCAGGTAAATATTGAGTGCAACTTAGGTGCTAGTAGGTTGCATTATGGCACAGCTATGGAGAATGTAGGGTGAAAGTAGGTCACAACAAGGACGCAACTAGGGCACAATTAGGGTGCAACTTAGTCGCAAGTAGGCTGCAACTTAGGCACAACTACGGAACCACTAGGACGTAACTAGGGACAAGTAGGGCACAACAAGTGCCCAACTAGGACGCAACTAGTTGCAAATAGGACACAAAGAGAGCAGAACCAGGATAGCAAGGGGGCAACCAAGCTGCAACTGGGGTGCAACTAGGGTGCAAGAGGGGAGCATCTAGGGCGTAGCTAAGGTGCAACTAGGATGCAACTAGGACGCAACTAGTGCATGACTAGGCGCAATCTATCTCCAGCATCTCCATCTTTACCCACACGATGTACACACCCTCCACAATCAACACATCCACCAACACCTTGTGCCTCTCTTCCATCCATAATCTTGTTCTCCCTCCTCGACCTGTCGGACATGTCCAATCACTATATGTGCACAGTAGATGCCTTAGAATTGATCTCATTAGGAGAGCATGTCTCAACTGCTATCAAGGACCCAGTCCTTGATGTCTCAATTGCAGCCCACCGTCTCACTCTTTGGGTCAACAAGTTCACGAGCGAGAGTGTTGAACTACATAAAACTGGTATGATCTCCACACTGACAACATCCCCAGCAGCAGCTCCTCCATCTTCTCCACCCTCTCTGGAGTTGGCGTCCTCTTTTGTCTCTAAGACACACAAAGTAAATGGAAGAGAAGAAAAGGGCAAGAAATAGAGGCATTGTCTCTATTCACCATTGCTTCCTTTCATGTTTTCTGGTCTGCACTTTCCTGGTGTACCTCGCTACTTAGTGCAATCATTGTTAGGTTATTGTGGCTCAGGATGAGTGTTGTCAGGAGCCACAAACAACCTAGTTGCGCCCCATTTACGCACTAGTTGCATCCAAATTGCGCCATTGCTGCACCCTAGTTGCACCCTAGCTACGCCCTTGCTGCACCCAAGTTGTACAATAGTTGTTCCCTAACTATGCAAGTTGCCCCCTAGTTGTGCACTAGTTGTGCCCTCGTTGCAGCCTACTTGTGTCCTCGTTGCAGCCTAGTTGTGTCCTAGTTTCACCCAACTGACCTCCTGGTTGTACCCTGTTTAGGCCGTAGTTGCGCCCTAGTTGCACCCTAGTTAGGCCGTAGTTGCACCCAAATTGTGCCTTAGTTACGCCTTAGATGTACCGTAGTTGTGCCCTATATGCTTCCTAGTTACGCCCTTGTTACACCCTTGTTGCGCCCTTGTTTCAACCTAGTTGCGCTCTTGTTGTGGCCTAGTTGCATTGTATTTGCACCCAAGTTGGGCCCTGGTTGCGCCCTAGCTGCACCATAGTTGTGCCCTAGCTGCATGTTTGTTGCGCCCTAGTTACGCCCTCATTGCGTCCTAGCTTCCCCGTAGTTGTACCATAGTTGCGCCTTAGTTGTGTCCTGGTCATGCACTAATTACACCCTACGTGCGACCAAGTAACGACCTAGTTGTTCTCTCGTTACGCCTTAGTTCTGTCTAAGTTGTGCCCTAATTGTGCACTAGTTTTGCAACTAGGGCGCAACTAACATAGTTGCGCCCTAGTTGCATCCAGATTGCGCTATACTTGCGCTATAGTTGCACCCTGGTTGCCCCCTAGATACACCCTAGTTGTAGCCTAGTTGTACCCTCGTTTCGACCTGGCTATGCCCTAGTTGCACTCTTCTTGCTTCCTTGTTCCGCACAAGTTGCGCTCTAGTTACGCCCTATTTGCACCCTAGTTGTGCCCTGGTTAGGCCCTAGTTATTCCCTAGTTGCACCCTAGTTGCGCCATAGTTGCGCCTCAATTGCACCCGAAATGTGCCCTCGTTGTACCCTAGATGCACCCGAGTTGTGCCTACGTTGCACCCTGGTTAGACCCTAGTTGCACCCTACTTTTGCCCTAGTTATGTCCTACTTACGCCCAACTTACACCCTAGTTGTGCCCTAGTTTTTTTCCTAAATGTGCCCTACTTTTGCCTTAGTTGTGTCCTAGTTCCTACCTGGTTGTTACCCTAGTTGTACCCTAGTTTCATCCTAGTTGTCCCCTATTGCACTCAAGTTGCAGCCTCTTTACACCATTGTTGAGCTCCAATTGCGCCCTAGTTACGCCCTCGTTGTGCCCTAGTTGCATCTTAGTTGTTCCCTAGTTACTCTCCAGTTCCATCCCACATGCGCCCTAGGTGCGCCCCTATTACGTCCTGCTTGCATCCATGTTGAACCCTATTTTGGCCCTTGTTACACCCAATTTGATACACATCAATAATGCTAATAGGATTTCAGCGTATAAAACATGATACATGAAAGAATAGGCATACAACTTAACAATGGCACATTAGAATGACTATGTAACATGAAAAAGACAGAGAACTATTTTCAACACATTCTATGTAAGGGTACATGTAGCGATTACCTACGAATTTTGATTGTTTGTATGACCTACCTGATGTTCGGAAGAGTAAAACTAACTTACCTGGCGTTCTGAACAATAAGACTCCCCTATATTTACCCAGAAACAGCGAGAAAACACAGTATGTCGACGTTGCATGCGATGCAGTGTCGACATGCTGACATCGACAATTTCTTTGAACATTCACAAACCCCTCATTCAAGGGGTTTGTGAACATTCAAGGCGGGGGGTTTGCGTTTAGTTAGCATGGGGGGTCCAAGACCCCCTATGCGTTGAAAAGGAACCTGCTGGGCCCCGCAAGCAAGAAACCACACAAAAGTGAAAACCTAAAACCCTGAATGTAAGTTGGAGTGTGGCTTGATTACGGTTTGCATGTTAAAATTGGAAGGGTTTGCGTGTTAAGAAAAAGAAAAGAACGGGCGTTTCTGCTCAATGTAAAAAACGGGCGTTTTCGCTCGATCGCGATCGAGCGATGACCTGCTTGTTCTTTTGCTTTTCAACATGCAAACCCCCTGGATTGATGTAGGGTTTTTCTGTGCAAAACATAGAAACCCCTAAATCAAACCAGGAGGTTTATGTGTAAAAGAAAAACCAAACAGGTCATCGTTCGATCGGGATTCTCGCCTGGGAGAAAGAATTACGAGGGGGTGGACATGCCCCACCTCGCTTTGCTCGATCAGTGCCGCATGCCGTTGATCGAGCATGGTGAAGCGAATGAACAGGGCAAACCAATTTTTTAAGTCGCAGGACAGGGCGTCAATAGAACTTGTTCGCTGGGTAGGGCGTTACCAACCCCCTCGCGGATTGGGTTGAAGGGTCATTATCCCCTCTATACAAACAACTGTGCCTTATGAAACAGATTCATCCCATCTCCTTCGTCAACCTCGCTGGGAGCATTGACATCCCTCTTGACCGCGGAGCTGATTTTCCTGACGGCTCCCCATTGCACTGTTCTAGAAAGAAATCTACTACAAGACAAAACAGGCACACAAGTCGGGAAGACCACAATAAGGTTACCGAGTAACCCAAAAAATGCTAGTCGCTTGATTGCGATTCTTATGATGACAGAGGTGACACATCATTCCTCTTGCTTTGCTCAGTCTCCAATTGGACATGGCCATCAAATTAGACTTGGCATGAATTGTTTTTTACGTTTTTCTTACATATTCTTTCATAATTACTGTGAAAATTCCCACTACCCCCTTTTTGTCACCCATGACCCCCATACATCCAGCCTTGGAACAATAAGCCCCATCCGCCCCTACCATGGAACTATAAGCCCCATTCACCCCTACCTCTGAAGAATAAGCCCAATCCGTCCCTGACCGAAAAAAGGTCGCATTCGCCCACCGGTTTTCACCCTGCTCAAACAGGGATGCATGTTGCAGCTTGAGAATGGAGAAATTGGGCATGCCGTGATAGATCGTGGGCCTCCATCGTGGCTGTCGCTCTGGAGTTCCGCGATAGCATTATGGGGTGGGCAGGTAGGATTCGCACAACGAAAATGCCGGTCGGCACTTCGTCAACCGCCGCCATCCATCTATTGGAATCACCGGCGCTCCACAAACCCTATCCCCCCTCCCCCCCCCCTCGCAGCCCACCAGCCCCCCCCCCCGCCC
>SZWC01016450.1:51592-64841 GCA_023375785.1 Penium margaritaceum | reverse complement strand
TTTCCGTGTCCACGGCTGAGGCAGAGTACGTTGCTTTCTCTGAGGTGTGCAAGGAGACTCAATGGCTCCGCAGCCTGCTTGGCGAAATGACAGTGCCACAGAAAGACGCCACGATCGTACACGTGGAAAACATGAGTACCATCTCGATGGTTGAAGACGAGATCATCTCCCGGCGAACGAAGCACATTGACATACGTTACCACTACTCACGTGACCTGGTCATGAAGAATGTGGTGGACTTGCAGCACTGCGGAACAAAGAGCATGCTTGCTGACTGCATGACCAAGCCGCTGGACAGCGACTTGCATTATGCAGGCATTCGTGGATTCGGCATGAGGAGTGCGGCAGAGGAAGGGTGAGCTCCAAGGCATTGATGAAGCCGAGCAAGGGACAGATGGACAGAGGTGCAAGGGAGAGATTTGTTGAAATAGTGTGCACCTTGTCCACTGCCTAGCTGGCTAGCTACACATACAGACAAGGCATGCACTGCTCTATGNACCAACATGCGGACTTCGTGAGGTTGCAAACCAAACGAACCTAAAGTGTGGATCCCTCGTTCGAGGGTGATATGTTATCTTGGTTGCAATACCAAGAGCGGTTGGCGGCCTCCCATGTCGGGACCCGTTTTCTAGACCGTTGCTATCCGGCGCATTGACACAATGTGTTTTTCAAAGGTTAATCGAACCATTAATACTAGGAAATAGAGGTTAATGGTTTTTCTTATTCGGTTCTAAAATCAAATGTAATGAATTGATTCGTATGCATTATTAAACATTAGTGAGATTGTTGAAGGAATTTCCATGCATTGAAAACAAGAAATGCTCTCCTTAAAGAAATGATACTGCATAATTTTTAACTAATCTAATCATTTTGCAAATCTTTTTTTACTATGAAACATTTTCGTTTTTCATTTGAACATAACTTGATCAATGATTAAGCGCAAGAATAATTGAATAAATCATTATAATGCATGAAATAATAGATATAAAAGTACACCTTATCAGAATAATGCCTCCATTATGATATAAAAACATAATAATGATAATGAAATAAAAAACAAAAATGTATAACTGATTGAATAACATTTCAGAATATTTTTCCATTTCATATCTCATTCATCATTCTTTGAACTAAGAGAAGAGTAATTCTACTTATGGATCCAAATTTATTCTGTCTATCGATTGAGCTCAAATTTATGAAAGCTTTTTAAAACTTATAGATAAATATAAGGTATGTTCAATAAGATTTCGCAATTGTTTGTCAATTTTTAAGATCCTAAAAGGCATGAGAATCCTTCTTACAAGCATGAGTGTTGTGCTCATGGCTTAATTTTGTATGAAATAGACATTATCCTATCTTTGAAACTTTATGTAACAAAAAATATAAATTGTCTTCATGAATGTCTAAGAAATAAAACGTTCTTTACGACCTAATGAAGAAATCAGGCCTTAGAAACAGATTTTTAATTTTATCTCAAACATTTAACCCTATAGTTTTACGTAACAGAAAAGAACACTCTTACTCATCATCAGAAAAAAATCTTGAAGAAGAATGATATGTTGAGTATGAATTGGTTTGAAGGATTGTTTAAAAGATCTTATGCATGAATTCCGTTTTCCTCCTCATAACTTTCTTTAAATCTCGTGTTTTGTTCCTTCATAGAAGAAGTTTTTCAATGTGGATACAGATGCTTATGCTTCATTTGCTTTAAATCACCCCTTTTGGACTACGATTATCGTCTACAACTACGAAAGTCTATTCTGTTTCATATGATGTATGCCGTCGGAAGACGAGGCGCTACAAGCGGTTCTATGTGTTGCAAATACTTTGCTGTGGCTCTAGGCATCTAAAATAGTTTTTGAGACATTCTACTTAGCGACGTTACTTACCAAAGTCATACGAGCTGAAGCAATTCACCCTTTTCTTCCATTGCATGCACCGAAAAGGCTGATGTGGCCGGCAAGAAAACTAGTACCCAGGAGCGAGCTGGAAAACATTGGGTTCGTGAAAGTAACTGTCGTTACAATACATTCTCAACGACTTCTTTATTCCAGTTCAAAATATCGATGGTGCCACACCGGCGCCAGGGGAATCCATGTGCTACCGACATCCTATGTTCACCACCCGTGTTTTACCTAGCCCGGTGATACCGAGGACGAGTTTATCAAGAGTAGGGTCTGACTTCAAACGGGAATCCCATGTGTACTACATCAACCATTGATTGCAACTTGCCAAGAAGTCGTAAGTAGCAAACCAAAAGAGATATCGTGTTCGGAGCATTTGCACCAACAACCCGCGACGACCTGGGCTTAAAAAATGAGCTGGGATCCTTAACCGGGAAAATGCTCATCCCCCCTATCTTTTCATGCGTGGCCCTCATACACTGCCTCTTACCAAGAAGACCTTATATCCCAAAAGCACAACAATAAGCCAATTTCAGCCTTGCATTGAAACAATCAGCCTGACCAGCCCCTTTCCATCGAAATAATGCCCTTATTTTCTATTGCAGCCCTCCATTGTTGTCATGCCCAACGAAGCATACATGGTGAACATATAGAAATTGTGAGGCAGAACAAGATTGAGAATTTTGGACACTTGAGCAAATTATAATTAGCGGTAGGTGTACTTCCATGAAAAGTGGCAAAATGATCGAACACATATATGCAAGTGTCGATTTATGAATGACACATAGTAGGGTTCCTTGGGTCAAGTGTCGAGCGACGCGTGTAGATTCACATCGTGAGTGGTCAGATCGAGAAGCTCCATCGAAGAATAGGGGGGCTTAAAAGATCGGCGGCAAAGATGCCAAATGCATCTTTACGAATCGAGATATTTCCCAATACGATGATAAGACAACCGAAAGGCCCTCACACTTATGTGGTTGGTTCTCGAAAGTGGTCAAAGTTTTCAGAAGGTGGCTAAAAGGCTCCTCAAAGGGCAACAGGATTTGGTAAAATTCTTCTCGACCATCAGAGCGAGAATCGAGGTCTTGACGTGCGGTGGGCTATTTGTGTAATGACAAAAATTCCCAATCAGAAAGATTGGGGACTGGTGTACGTTTTGTACGTAACACTTCCCCACCTTTTAGCATTAATGTCCCGACAAGCGTGTAAATGTGGCCTGGTGACGGCGGTAGTTGCTTTCAATCGGGTGATTGACGTCTCGGAGGTTGTCATAGGGTTCCCAACTGTTATGCGACGTAGCCATGCCACTTAGTAGGATACTTTGTTGCTTTGCAACGTTGTTGATGGTAGAGGATGTTGTCAACGACGTACTCTGTGTCGTCATCCACTTGTACGATAGAAAGGGGAGGTACATTCCTACCGGGGAAGTTCTCTCCGGGGTGCTTGAGTCTGCTCATGTGAAACACCAGATAAACTTGCATAGTGTCGGGGAGTTTTATTCGTAGAACCACAAAGTTCACATGCGCTTGATCTCAAATGGTCCCAACCATCGAGGTTTGAGCTTTGAGTAGTCAGCCCTGCAAATTTTGATGCTAGCCAAATTGAGAAAGACTTTGTTGCCAGCGGCGAAAAAATAATTGCTATAATGTCGGTGAGCTGCTTGTTTCAATTTCGCTTGTGTCTTCACGAATGCCTGCCATGTTTCATCCCAGATGGTGGAAAAGTAGCGGCGTTGAACATCGACCGCTGGAATGTTGCTCTTTGTAGTCCAGCTAGTGTGGCGGAAGTTTTCCATACACCACTTTGAACGGAATTTTACGTGTTGGAGATCACCGAATTCTATGAAATTTTGGTGGTCACCAGTTTTTGTGCCCAGTCTGTCTCATGAGGTTTGTATACTATTCGCAAAAGTTGTTCAAGCATGTGATTGGTTCGCTCACTTTGGCAGTCGGTTTGAGGATAGAACATCGTTGAAAGTTGAATCTGGTTGCCGTAGCGAGTCATTTGTTCATGGCCAAAATGGCTCGTAGATCGCCCATCAATGTCGCTTGTGAAGGTCCTTGGCATGCCTTCTACCCAAACAATGGTATTTGAAAACACACGTTCTGTACCCTCGACAGTGACGGTGGGTGTTGTCGGAATAAAGTGAGACATTTCGGAAAACCTATCCAAAACCACAAAGATTGCGTCATATCCCTCAGGTGTGACTAGTAATCCTATGAAAAAGTCCATAGGGATGTTGATGCAAGGTTTTGGCAGAATGGGGAGCCTGCGTATAGTCCGGATGGCCGCGTGCGACAGGATTTTTTTCATTGACACGTGTCGCATGATGTGCACAAGTTGGCCACGTCAAATTACATCTTGTCCCAACAGTAGTGTTTTGCCACCTTCAGCATCTTGTCTTCACCAAAATGTCCACTTGAAACAGTGTCATGGCACTCTTCAAGCAGCACGGAATGCAGTTCATCATTCGGAGGAACGACTACCTGGCGAGTGAATTGTCGCCTCCAATAGGGTGTGTCAAACCACAATTTCACCTTGTTGTAACCGTCATGCTGGTTGTGGCCTTGTGTGAACAACTGCTCGCGATACGGATCTTACCGCATGTGCAGCGTTTCTACCTCAGCCATCAGTTCTGGTCAGTGGCTGAGCGCGTCTGCTAGGTTGGTTTTGTCTGTTCATTACTCAACATCGTAGTCGAACTCGGATTCGAGGAACGCCATCCATCGGGTTTGACGTAGAGTAAGATTCAGCAGCGTCTTCACATGTTTCAGTGCATGATGGTTTGTGAGCATGATGCATAAGCGGAATTCAAGATAGCATCGCCATGTCTTCAACGCATGAACGACCAGGAACATCTCCTTCTCATTTACATTGCAGTTGAGTTCTGGTCCTTGTAGTTTTTCTGACATGTATGCGACCGGTTGTTCTCCATTACCATGGTCCTTGTTCCAACAGTCGACTATGTCATGGCTATAGATGCTGAAGATCGAGCCATTGATCCATTGTGAACCGCCCACGGTTGATGACGTAACCCAAAAACTTGATTAAACGACAACCGAAGTCACATTTCAAGAATTTTCCAAATAACTTCTCTCCTTGTAAAACTTTGAGAACCTTTCAAAGATGTCCATAGTACTCCTTCGAGGTATGGCTCAACACCAAGATGTTGTCGAGGTAAACCACAATAAAGTCATCAAGGTATGAGCCGAAATTGCTGTTCATTGCCACCATGAACGTCGCCAGGGCATTCCTCATTCCAAATGGCATGACTGTGAACTCGAAATGCCTGTAGCATGTTCGAAACGTTGTCTTCTTGATGTCAATGTCTGCCACGTGGATCTAGTGATACCAGCTGCAAAGGTCGATTTTGGTGAAAATTCGAGCCCCTTGGAGTTGGTAAAAAAGATTGTCGGCTCACAGATAGGGTAGTGGTTCTTCATAGTAGCATTGTTCAACACCCGATGGTCCACGCACATCCGTATTTTGCTAGTTTTCGTTTTCACAAACAGTAATAGTGTGACATATGGTGACGTGAATGGGCGGAAGAACCACTGACCGAACGTCTCGTCGAGCTACTTTTTCATCTCAGACATCCCCTGACTACTCATCTGATAGGGCCCTTGAACTGTTGGCCGGTTGCTCCATTTTAGCTTAATGCGATGGTCAACATCGCATTGAGGTATTAGGGTTTTTTGGAGTTCATTAGGGAATACATTTGCAAACTCTTGGGTGATTGGTGTAAACTCTTCGGGTACCATCGTGAACTTTTTTGATGTTGATGAGGCCGATGAGGTTGATGAGTATGATGAGTCCGCTGCTGCCATTTCCGCTTCCTCCATTGGCTCAAAATATATGGCCCATGCACGAGAGCCTCATCATATACAATTCTTGGCCACGTTTAATGGTATGGGTTGCACGGGTTGTCACTTTTTGGCTACTATGGCTTCCTCTGCTTCTTTCACCTCCATTGCTTCAGCAGTTGTCTTCTACCTCACGCACAAAATTTGTCGCTTGGTGCAATTGATTTCCACGCAGGCTTCGCCGCTATTCCAGTCAACCAGCGGTGTATGTGAATGGAGGAAATCTTGTCAGAGAATGATTTTTTTATTACTCATTGGAAAAGACCTCCAGAAAGTTCTGTCTTGCATGTCCCCCACTTGTAGTCATAGTGGTTGTCGGAGCCTTCATATTTGCGATCTCCCGTCGACGGGTTTCCCTTTAAACATCACTGGTCCGGTCTGCATACCAGTTTGGAAACCATGTTGTTGCTTACAAGCTATGAGAAGCTCCTCCATCCAACAGTGCTGGTACCTTTCTATAGCTTTTGCAACCTTGGAGTTGCACTTTTAACAACATCGCCAGGAGGTCGGTCGTGTACCCCTAGTTGAAGTTTGTGATCTCAGAAGCCCTCTTCAATGTCAAAATCCATTAAGATGGGTGATCGTTTAGGGCGGTTCACTCCTCACAAGCAATGTTCGTGCCTTTGACTCTTGTCGTTTGACGTTTCTTGACTCATTTTCCGTGACTTCCCATCTTTTGGGTTTTTTGCTTGTTGCGACAGTTGTGAGCAACATGCTTGAATCTTTTGCAGTTGTAGTAGTGGCACGTCTATCTCTGGTTGACGGCGTTCACTTCCATCAGAGTCGGAGAGTCCCCCGATTGGTGTTTTTTGCTTCCACAGTAAGTGTCGTTGGGAGGTTGCCAACCATTGGATTCCTGGATTTGAGCGTTGTTTTTGGCACTGTTGATCCTTTTGCCTACTATGGTCATCTACGGTAAGTTGTTTTGGATGTACAAAATGGCGATTACTTGTAGTATGTTTCATTTGAGGCCATTGTTTTAGTGAAAATAGAGCTCTTTGGGGGAGATATCTACACTAGTGATGATCTCACAGAAATCTCCACGTGAACTTTGCCATGCAAGACTGCTGAAGAATATGTTGGAGCTTGTACTGAGCGTCAGAAATCTCGTTCAGTCGTCCAAATTGTGTGATCATTGCATGCGAGAATTTGTTCCATTCGGTTGATGGCATCAACAAGTTTTTTTCATTGTGGGTTCATCTCCTCGAAGGGTGGAATGCTTGCGGTCGATGATATGAGATGGGTGTCGTTGGCCATTGATGCGGTCCAACTGGTCTCCTGCTACCGTCGGATGGCCTTTAGATAAAAAAACCAACTTAAAAGTGTGCCGCACAAGAGCGTAGCTACAAGGTCAATCTTCTTTCAATCATCGTTGATCCGAACACTGGTGCAGAACACCTCTAGACTCATCATGCACATCCGAACGTTGATCCCTTGAATTGGTAGGATCAAACGCATGGGAAGGATCCGGGCAAATCCTGGGTTTTCTTGAGAGTTGGGCATTTCTCTGGATAAGAACCGCCTCCCGTGCACTTGCATTTCAAAGAGCCTCCATCATGAAGTTGAGTCGTTGGAGCAGATGGCTGCAGATCCCCTTGAGAGCGGGGATATAGTTTGCCAATTCTTAGTTGATCCGCGCCTGTTGTCCGGTGCCACTTGTCGTTCTTGTTGTCGTTGTCAAGGCCATCGATAGGGGCGCCCAGTTGACTACTATTGGATCCGCAACCAGGTTGGTCGTCCGGGCCGTCATGGTTGATCTAACTGCCACGTTGCTTGCTACGCCAGCGTTCGCTGGCACTTTTGGATTCGCATGCATAGGCACATTCTGCTCCTCCATCGCCAAAGTCGTCGCCAAAGACGCGCTGCTAGTCGTCGGATGCACTCGCTTGCTTCACGTCGTTGTCGCAAATTATGCAAAGTCTTGACGTGAGATGCGCTGATGGCTTGTGAAAAGTAGTCCTCCGGATGGGTGAAGTATTTGAATGCCTCTCCAACAACACTAAGCTCTGATACCAAGTGTTATGCCAGACAGAGTGTAGATGATGAACACGTAAAACTTGCGAGGTAGAACATGATTAAGAATTTAAGACACTTGAGCAACTTACAATCAGCGGTCAGTGTACTTCAATGACAAGTGTCAAAATGAACGAACACATACATTCAAGTATCGAGTTAGGAATGAGACATAGTCGGGGTCGTTGGGTCGATTGTCGAGCGACGCGTGTGGAGTTGTGTTGTGAGTGGTCCGATCGAGAAGCTCTGTCAAGAAATGGGGGGGCTTCAAATCTGGGTAGTAAAGATGCGAGATGCATCTTCATAGATCAAGATATTTCTTGATGCGTGTAGAAGTTGACCAAAAGGCCTTGTCACTTTTGTCTTCGATTCTCGAAAGTGGTCAAAGTTGTCAGAAGGTGCGAGATGTTTTGTCAATGGACGAGTGCAGTTGGCTGAATAACCCTTGACCGTTGGAGTGAGAATCGAGGTCTCGACACACGGTGGGCTATTTGTGTAATGAAAAAAATGCCCACTCGAAAAGATTAGGGACTCGTGTACGTCTGGTACGTAACGATTGCGACTGTCACTATGGAATGTTACGATAGCATTGAGGGGGAAAGGTGTTACGTCGTGCGGAAAGTGGGTGGTTCACATGGATGAGGTACTGAGCAAAAGGAAATCAAGGGGATTTGAAACAATTGGATAGCTTGAATTTTGCAATAAGTGTGCTTCGATGAAAAATGTTGAGCAAGTTGAGCATATACATACAATAGAGAGAATCACAATGACTTGTACCAAAGTGTCTCTTATGAAAAACTACATGAATCTCTTTCCTTAGACTATTCAAGCACCTATTCAATTCTTGTTTCATAGAAAAATCAGTGATAGAAATCCAAAACTCCTATGCCTCTACGCAAAGTTTCATGTCCCGGGGACTACAGGCGGAACATGAGATTTCCACGTTCTTTCTATAGTCCACCTAAGATTGTGCAAGGATGTGGCACAATGCGAGCATCAGAAAGACGTCCAATACATGCAATGCATTTGTAGCGGCACGCTTGGCTGTAGAGAAGGGGTGGGCAAGCTCGGGCCCCTTTAACACACAATGAACTCAAACCACTCCAAGAAGTCCTTCTGAGCTAAGTTTGCAAGTCTTATCAACTCGTTTGTCTTAAATTTTGGAGAAAGTACTCATCATTGTTTCTTGACCTCATGGTGCCCATTTTCCACCAACCAAATTCCTTTAACGCCTCTGTGAGAGCATCCTTTTGCAAGTATTGTAACCAATTGAAACATTGATTTTTTCAAAAATATGAAACCGGATCGACTTTGTGCACGTGATGACGTGGCTTCCTTACATGATGTCATACTCAACATAAAGACAAGCGACATGAATCAGCGATGGTTTGACCAACAACTTTTAGTCTAAACATTACACAAACGAGGATAGGTGCAACACATCACTACAGCTCAAGAGTTTTTGCAAAGTTCTAATAACGCATTGACGGTGCCCCACCATTCGTGTCCATCATGGGGTGCAACTCGATAACATGGGTCATCTTTGACAGTCCCACATTATAAACAAACATTTGTTTTCTGATATTGTTGTCTCGCCTTAGCGGATTAAGAGGGGATCCATTATGAAAGAAGCTGCCCAACCACGACCTCCAATTTGTAGTTTCAGCCAAATAGCTCGGATACCCATAAAACGCTAAGTGTGACTCTCATCTGCCCCACAACGGCAAAAAAAGAAGCTATTAAGCGCAGTCCAAAATCATGCTTCCTTGCGGCATGTGTTGACGGTTGAGAAAGAAGAAAAGTGCATGGAGATATCACTCCCACTGGAGAATTGCGAGGGAGTGATGACCCTTTTGTCTTTTTCATACCCTCAAACTCCCCAGTTTGATTTAGAGTTTTGTATGTTTTGCACGGGTGGAGCCCGGACCAAACATAAAACCCTAAATCGGATTGGGGGGTATGCGCGTAAAAAAAAGGGATCATTGCACCCTTGCAGTTGAGATAAAACTCCCTTCTTTCTTTTTATATTTCTTGTTTTGCACACGCAAATCCATTTGTTCAACATCCAAACCTCAATCAATCCATATCCCCAACTAAATTGGGCGTTTTTGGATTTTTGTTCTAGGCGGGCTCCTGCTAGGCCCTGCGGTAGCGAGCCCCAGGAGGTTCCCTTTTGATGCATGGGGAGTATCAAAATCCCCTCCAACTCATGAATAACCCACCCCCCATTAGTATTACAAACCCTTCAACAAAGGGGTCTGTGATACTAGCGAGGGGTGCTGCATGCCATGCATCGTCGATGCATGGCATGCAGCGTCGCCAAGCCTTTTTGTTGTTTTCTTTGATACTGGCATGGTGGTAGCGGCGGCAAATGGGTAGCTAGGGTATCTTTCACTGGACAACAAGTGGATGAGGTGTATAGTTCCAAAAAGTGGGTGTACGCGTCTTTTTCCCTTTTAGTTTTTGTAAGAGAGGGAAATAAAAATCCGGTAAAAAGTTGTTAGGTGGCGGTGTGAGTAGGGCCTCACTTTGTAGCTCAACCCTGAGATTTCTCTCATAACATTTTGAAATTTGAAGTGGCGACATCCAAATCTCTAGGGACAGACAAAGGAGATGAACGACCAGTCTTGACAAAAATCAACCACCAAAAAAACTTTAGTGGCTTTGGATGAACCAGGTCCATATTTGCATGGCTAAAAACTATACTTGATCTTAGCTTTCATTTAATTGTGTTAAAAAAACAAGTGAATGCAAAGAAACCTCTTTTTGTTGGGTCTTGGTTACTCGAGGCGAATGATACATGCCACACTTCATTGTGAGTGGACGCTTCAAGAACTCTGTTGAGAAGTTAAGGGGTTTCAAGATTATCGTGGCACAGTTGTATAAAAGTTTTGCAACTTCACAAATTCAATGGAGCGGTATCAAAAGATCAATACAGTTTCTAAAACATATAAAGGTCCTTGTGGAAAGTGGTCAAACATGCCAGAACCTTAAGGAGTACAAGAGGTCAGTACAAGTGGCCAAAACTCCCTTGGCCGATCAACATAAAAATCCTGAGGTCAAGAAGCGATGGGCCTTGAATGTAAGGAAAGAAATGCACACTTGCGAGGTTTAGGGACATGTGTATGTCTTGGATGTAACAATTTCCCCCTTTTCAGTCATGATGTCTTGGCGCGTTAGTAGACATAGGTCGGTGATTCATGTAGTAAATGGGTATCAGATTATGGAAATTAAGGTTTTGACAGGCTCCCACCTGTTTTGGTGACATTGTAGCCATTTTTTTCCCACGGCAACGATGTCCAAGGATTTTTGCAGTCACATACTTTGTATCCCTGTCCATTTGGATTGGAGGTGTAGGGGCAATATCTCGGCCATGGAGTTCTTTGTTGGGATCTCGGTTGTACTCAAACTTGTTGAAGTGTAAGACAGGATGGATCGCCATGTTGTCAGGCAGGCGAAGTCAAGAAACAACTGAAGATTTCATTCACTCAAATTCAAACAGGCTAAACCATGTGGTTTTGCACTTTGTGAAGTCCTGTCCATGGAGTTTGATGTTTGTCAAGGTGAGAAGGATGCCATGGCCAATGCTAAAAATTTCACTGCAGTGATGTTGGCCCGCTGCTCGCTTCATAGTTGCCTATGTCTTCACAAGATTCTGGCGTGTTTCCTCCCAAGTTATGAGGAATTCTTGTCAGTGGATGTCGAATGCAGGAATATTACTTTTGCTTTGTGGTCCTACTGGTGTGGTGGAAATTTTTCCATAAACTACCTTGAATTGTGTGTGTGTGTGTGTGTGTGTGTGTGTGTGTGTGTGTGTGTGTGTGTGTGTGTGTGTGTGTGTGTGTGTGTGTGTGTGTGTGTGTGAGTGTGTGTGTGTGTGTGTGTGTTTGTGTGTGTGTATGATCATTTCGACACTTTTCATCAAAGCACACTTACCGCTAATCATGAATTGCTCAAGTGTCCCAAATTCTCAAACATGGTCTACCTCGCAACTTCTACATGTTCAACATCTACGCTCAATTTGGCATAACACTTGGTATCAGAGCGCAGCGGTGCTGGAGAGGCATCACACTACTTTACCCATCCAGAGGACTACCTCGCACAAGCAGTCAGCACATCTCACATGTCAAGACTTTGCAGACTTTGCGACTGCGACGTGAAGCAAGCGAGCGCATCCGACAACCGGTAGTGGATCTTCGGTGACGAGTTTTGCCATGAAGGAGCAGAATGTGCATATGCACGCGAACCGGTAGTGGATCAGTGGTAGCAAACGCTGGCGTGCCAGGTTGTGTGGCAGCCGGATCAACTCCCATGCCTCCGACGACCATCCGGTCACAGATCCAACAGCGGTAAACCAGTCGCCCCCACCGACAGCCTTGATGTTGGCAATAGGAATGAAAGGTGGCACTAGACAAAAAGCGCGGATCAACGAGGAACCGGCAAACCGTATCTCCACGCTCGAGGAGATCAACAGCCATCTGCTCCAACAACTCAACGACGCGATGGAGGCTCTTCACAATGCAAGTGTACAAGAGGCGGTGCTCGTCCAGAGGAATACCCAAGTCTCGAGAAAACCCAAAATTCGTCCGGCCCCACCAGAACCATTTGATCCTTCAAACTCCTAAGAACCAATGGTTTGGATGTGGCTGACGAGTTTGGAGGTGTACTTCACCATTGCTAGGGTCAACGACGATCAAAACAAGATTAACCTCACGGCCACACTTTTGCGTGGCACGACACTAAGTTGGTGGTCTGACGTAAAGGTCATCCAACAACAGCAAGAGACTGGCGAGGCCTCATCAACAGCTAATGACGGCCGTCTCATATCGCCAAGTGCAGGTATTCTAACCTTAGAGGAGATAAACCCACAATGGCAAGACGTGCTGACGCCACCAACGGACTGGAACAAGATATTGCGCGCAATACTCGCACGACTTAGATGACTGAACGCAAAGTCTGACGCTCGGTACAAACTCTAGTGTCTCCGTCAGTAGTCCAGCGTGACAAAGTACACACAAAGATTCCGCGAGATCATCAGTGGTGTAGAAACCACCCCCGATGAGCTCTGTCTTCACTATAACAGCGGCCTCGAACGAGAAAATTGGCAAGCAGATACCATTTGCTGCATCTAAAAGGACTTGCCTCAAATGATTGTAGCAGCAGAAAATATCGACAGCACCGACTACAATGCTCAGATCCAGGAATCCTATGGCTGATGACCTCTCAACCACAGTTGTTGTGGGAACATAAAGAGTTAGAGAGGGGACTCCTTGACTCCGATGGACATGGACGCCGTCAACCATAGAGATATTCGCATTTGCTACAACCGTAGAAAATTTGGACATATTGCTCTGAACTGCCGAAGCAAGCAGTAGGCCAAAACAGGGGGGGGAGGGGGGGGTCACAGAAAAACGAGTTTGGAAACGAAAAAGGATAGGAGTGAAAGGCACGAATCTTGTCTGTGAGGAG
>SZWC01016450.1:6203-44367 GCA_023375785.1 Penium margaritaceum | reverse complement strand
GCCTTCTCCCCCCTTCTCTTCCTCTTCCATTCTTCCCGTTCTCTCTCGGCACCCCTCTCACGGTCATCCTCTTCCCCTCTCCGGTCTGCCCTTGTGTATTTTTTTGGTTCCCGTGGTTCTTCGGACTCCTTGGCCTCCGCACCCAACGGTCCGCCACGTCGTTCTCGGCGCGGGCTTGTGTCTCCTCCATCTTTGGCTACGTCTCCGCCTTCCGGTGAGCTCGTTCCTTTTCTTTCCTCTGTGTACCCTTGTCTTGCGCTTTATGTGCGCCCTTTGTGTGCGTCTTGTGGGCGCTCTTGTGCGGCTAGTGTCATCGGGTCTTGCCTTCCTGTCCTTGCCGCCCCCCCTTCCGGTGCTTTCCTCCTTTGGCTCTCTTCGTTCTGCCGCCCCTTGTTGACTGACCTTCGTGCTCCCCGCCGCCTCACTTCCCTCCCTCTCCCCTTTATCCCTTAGTCCCCTTTGGTGTCTCTTGTGACCTCGTTGGTTTCCGCCCTGTGTGCTTTTTTCGGGTTTTTCCTTCGGCTCATCCTCTCCGTGCGTTTGTCCACACTTCTCATCGCTATCTCTTTGTCTGCACCTCCTGCCTGTCTTGTTGCGTCCCGTCTACTCCCTCTCTCTCTCCCCTCCTTTCTGCCTTGCCCTTGCCCTCCTCTCTCTCTGCCCTCCCCTGTGTCCCTTCTCTTGCATTCCTCCGCTCTCTATCTGCCATTTCCTCGTCCCTGCCTCTCTTTCTCCTTCTCACCCTCTGCTCTCTGTCTCCCTCTCCCTCTCACCATCCCTCTCTGTGTTTCTTCCTGTCTCTCGCTCTCTCTCCTCCCCCTCCGTCTCCCTCTCTCCCTCCCCTTCTCCCTGCTCTATCCTCACCCCTTCTCCTCCTCTTCTCTCCCTCCCACTCCATCCTCCCTCCATCCTCATCCTCCCTCTCTCTTCTCCTCTCCTCTTCTCTTGCCCTTGTGCCCCCTTCGCTCCCTTCTTCCCCTCCTCTCCCCCCCTTCACATCTATCCTCCCTCCATCCTCCCCTTCTTTCCCCCCTCCCTCCCCCGCCATCCCTCCCTCTCTTCTCCCCTTCCCTCTCGCTCTCCCCCCCTCCTCCTCCCTCTCCGCTCTTCCCTTCTTGTCATTTCTTTCCCTTGCCTCTTCCTCTTGCCTCTCTCCCTCCCTCCACCTTGGGCCCTCCTCCTATTCTCTCATGCCCCTCCCTCTCTCTCTCTCTCTCTCTCTCTCTCTCTCTCTCTCTCTCCCTCTCTCTCTCTCTCTCTCTCGCTCTCTCTCTCTCTCTCTCTCGCTCTCTCTCTCTCTCTCTCTCGCTCTCTCTCTCTCTCTCTCTCTGTCTCTCTCTCTCTCTCTCTCTCTCTCTCTCTCTCCCTCTCTCTCTCTCTCTCTCTCTCTCTCTCTCTCTCCCTCTCTCTCTTTCCCCGCATCGGCTTCCTGTCCCCCTTGCCCCCCCTTCTGCCCCTTCGCCTCCGCCGTCACCTTCACTGCTCCATCGGCTCCATCGGCTCTGGCTCGGCGTCCAACCCTGGCTCGTCGCTCCGTTGGGCTCTTCTGACGCTCGTGGCCCTTCCTCTACGTTGTCCCTTTGCTGCCAAGTGGTCCTGCTCCACCTCCCTTCTCTGGGCTGTCCCTTCCGGCCTTCGGGTGCCCTCCCCTCATCAACTGCTCCCCGTCCTGTCCCTCGGCGTCTCGTGCCCTCGGTCGTTCGCCGTTGCCGCCTCCTCCCCCTCTCCTCCCCTCCGCGTCCTTCGGCTCCGTCCTCCCTTCTTCTTCCCACCTTCCCTCTCTCCCACCTCTCTTTCCGCTCCTCTCCCCCATCTTCTTCCCTCCTTCCCTCTCTTCCTTCCCTATTTCTTTTGCCCCTCCCCAATCTCTCTTCCTCTCCCTCTTTCTTTTTCCCCTCTACCTCCCTCCTCTCCTCTCTGTCCGTGCAATCTTCCCTCCTCCTTTCCTTCCGTTCCCTTTCCTCGACCCTGCTTATTC
The DNA here is from genome assembly GCA_023375785.1 of Penium margaritaceum. Classification (NCBI taxonomy): domain Eukaryota; kingdom Viridiplantae; phylum Streptophyta; class Zygnematophyceae; order Desmidiales; family Peniaceae; genus Penium; species Penium margaritaceum. The sequence goes on along the minus strand of SZWC01016450.1, from coordinate 42,389 downwards.
CTCTCTCCTCCTTCCTCATCCCTCTCCGCCTCCACCCCCTCCCCCTCTTCCTTTTCTCTCCCTCTTTCTCTCCTCCCTCTCCCTCTGCCTCCCTCTCCCTCTCTCTCTCCCTCCTTGTTGCACTCCCCTCCCTCTCCTCCCCTCACACTCTCCCTCCCCCGCCTTGTGTCTCTCTCTCTCCTCTCTGCCCCCTCCTCCCTGTGCTACTTCCTCTTGTCCTCTCTCTCTCTCCCTCCCTTCTTCCATTCCTTCCTTCTGCCCTCCCGTCTCCTTTCCACTTCCCTCGCCTTCATCTCCCTCCTCTCTCCTTTCGGTCCCCCTCCATGGCCTCTTCTCCCCCTTCGCGCCTCTGTTGTCATCCTTCTTCTCTCCTGCCGTTGCTGCCCACGCCCTATCTCTCAATCATGCGGGTTGGTCGTGCTTTTCCCTGTCACCTATGTTTCACCCCTCGACTCTCTCCGCCTGCTGTGTGCCTCTTGCCGGTTGCCGGTTGGTTGGTGGCCTCGGTCTCTCGCACATCTTTTTTCCCTTTTTTTCCGCTTCCCCTTCCTGTTCCCCCTACACATACATCCCTAAAACACACTCTAACCATGGTTATTCCCTCCTCTCCGCTCACGGCTCGGTCCTCTTGTAGCCGTCTCTTCCTCGCCTCTATCGCTCCGTCGCTCACTTCATGTAGCGCCATGCCTGAGCTCGGCCTCTCTGGTGCCCTCGCGGCTGCGGCTGCTGCCAAAGCCGCTCGTGCGGACCCACAGTTCGTCGATGCCTCCTCTCCTGCCCCTAGTCCCTCCGCGTCTGACGGCTCTGGCCTTGCCGACGATCCCGCCTATGTCTCCCCCTGGTCTGCTGCGGCGGCGGCTGTCACCTCTGCTCTCGCCGCCCTCCGGGCCCCTCCCCCTCCGCCCCCGCCTTCGCAGCCCGCTTCTCCTCGCGACCCACACGCCCTCCTCTCGACTGCCATTGTCGATGCCCTTGCGGCTCGTCCGGTCCTCGACCACTCCCTCGCCCCGCCCCTCCTCGGTGGCCTCGCGGCCCACCCTCCACACGCTGGTATCCTCCGCAGCCCTGGAGGAGTGGGCGGCGCTGTCGCTCCGGACGGTGTGGTTGCTCCCAGTGGTGGTGTTCTCCCGGCTGGTGCTGCTGTCGCCGGCGGTGCCGCTGTTGGAGCCGTTGCTGCCTTGGGCGGTACTGGTGGTGGTACTACGGCTGACGTCGGTGGTGGTGCCATTCCCGCCGGCGGTGCAGCTGCGGCGGGTGGTGTTGCTGCCGCCGGTGGTACCGCTGGTGGTGTTGCTGCTGATGGGGGTGCCGCTGCCGCCGGTGGCGCGGGAGCTGTTGGAGGTGTTGCCCTTGCTGGAGGTGCTGCTGCTGCTGGCCCGGCTGCTGCTGGTGATCCCCACACCGCCCTTGCCCGCATCGAGGCTTGTCTCGATGCCATGACACTTGCCATCGCTAAGCTTGCTTGCCTTGGTCTTTGCCCTCCCGCCTCGCCGATGCCCCTCACCTCCACTCCCAGCCATGCTGCCGACACACCTTTCAACGAGTGGTCTGCTCGTTTTGTCTCATGGGCACACATGCACGGTCTTTGGGAGCACTACGACCCCGCTCCCACCCTCCCTCTCACGCACCTTGACCGTGTGCCCCTTGCCTTTCACCTTCTCTACTCTGCTGCTCCCGCTGTCGCCCTCCGCCAGCTTGATCGCTTTGCCCCCACCTCCACTCTTCCTGCTCGTCCTCGTGCAGCTTGGGCCTCCCTTCTCGCACTTCACTCCTCTGACTCTCTTCGCTCGGCCACCTCCCTGTTGGCTGACCTCCGTGCTCTTCGTCGCCGTCCCGATGAGTCCCTCGGCGCGTATTTGGGCCGCGCTGAGCTTCTTCAGAGCGAGCTGCTCACTACGGGTGCATCCCTCACGGACCAGGCGTTCGTGACTTCTGTCGTGGCCGGCCTCGGTCCAGCTTTCACTGGCGCTCTCACCTCCTTCCCTCCCGCCCTGACCCTACAGTACGCCTATCAGACGCCCGGTGTTGTCTGTCCCGCCCTTCTTGATGGTCTCCGCGTATTCCAGACTACATCCCAGCCAGCTGCCGCCCTTGTAGAGCCTGCTCTTCCTGACGCGCTTCCTGGCCTCCTCCCGCCCCCCGCTGCCCATGCTCTCGCCGTCCGAGTTCCCGCTGGCGGCGGTGGTGGTCGCCCGCCCGTCTGCTGGAACCGTGACGTCGTGGGTCATCGCCACGACGCCTGTCCCTTGCCCCCGGTTCCTGACCTTCGTGAGCGAATCGCTCACCAGCGTGCTCTCCTACGTGGTTGTGCCTTCGGCGCTCCTCCTGCACCGCTCCCCGGGCCCCCTCCTCTCGTTGCACCAAGCGACCCCGCACCACGTGCCGCTCCTCTCATCCCACCCGCCGGTCCCGCACCTCTTGCCGCTGGTCCCCCTCCTCTCACTGAGGACGCCATTGTCGCCCTGATTCGTCGCGTTCTTGCGGAGGGTGTGCTCGGTGGTCCACCGCCTGCCGGTGTGTCCCTCGTGTTTGATCTCTTTGCCGCCCCTGCCTCTCCTCCACTGCCTCCTCCTCTCTCCCCATTGCTCCCTGTGTCCACTGGCGTTACTCCGTGCACGACAGCCTATTGCCTTCTTTCGGGCACTGAGCGTGTCGTCTCTCCGTCTTGGGTCGTTGACGGGACTGCCACAGATCACATGTGCCCTGTTCGTGAGCTCTTCATGACGTCTCTGTCATCACCGCTGTCTTCACCGGGGATGGGGCACCCCTACCTGTTCTCGGTGTCGGCAGTGTCTGTTTGACGTCTCCCGCCGGTGACTTATCCTTGTCTGTTCTTTATGTCCCAGCTCTTGACTTCTCCCCCCTCTCCGTTCCTACGCTCGACACCTGCGGGTTCTCTACCACTTATGCGCTTGGTCTTGTCGCTATCACTGATCGCGCGAGCGGACGTGTTGTCCTTCGCGGTCGCCGACCCCCTGGTGAGGGCCTTTATCAGGTTCTAGGCACCCACTCTGTCTCGGCCCGCGCAGCCGACGCTCTCGCGCTTGTCGCTCTCTCCCGCTCTGCCCACTCGCATCTCCTTCACCGTCGCCTTTGTCATCTTCCGGCTCCCGCCGTCACCTCACTCCTTCGCACACTCCCGGCCGATGGGTTGTCGGACCCGTCCTTCCGTGCCCCATGTCCGGCAGACTGTACTTTTTGTGCCATCGGTAAGATGTATCGTCTCCCTTTTCCATCTTCTCCCTCCTGCGCGTCTGCGCCACTCGAGCTGGTCCATGCTGACGTCCTCGGTCCTCTTCAGCATGAGTCTCTTGCTTAGCACGCCATGTACGTCCTCAACCTCATTGACGACTTCTCCCGCTTCACGTGGGTCTTCTTTCTCCGTGCAAAGAGCGACATTGCGGCGACCATCCAATCGTGGTACATGTCTGCTCAGCGCCAGAGTCGTCATCAGCTCCTCCACTTTTGCTCTGATCGTGGTGGTGAGTTCCTCGGCGACACCGCGACCCTTTTCGATCGCAAGGGCGTTGTTCATGAGCTTTCCGCCCCCTACTCTCCTCAGCAGAATGGGGTTGCGGAACGGTGGAATTGCACCCTAATCAAAGGTGTCCGCACCATGATGGCTGAGGCTGGCTTTCTTGACCGTGGTCAGAGTTTCTGGTCTGAGGCTGCTCGTTATCACACGTGGGTGTGGAACCGGATTCCGCATGGACCGCTTGCCCCCGACACCACGCCATTTGAGCTGTTCCTTGGTCGCCGCGCGGACCTCAGCCAGGCCGTGGTGTGGGGCACTATGGCCACCGTCCACCTTGCACCTCCTTCCCGATCCGGCAAACTTGACCCGCCTGGTCGTCTGTGTGTCACGCTCGGCGTCGCTCCTCGCTCCCAAGCGCATCGGTTTTGGGATCCTATCACGCATCGTATCATCGAGTCGTGTCATGCCCGCTTCTTTGAGCAGCTAACATACAGTGCGTTTCGGACGGATCGCACCCCTCCCCCTCCGACCTCTGCCACTGCTTACTCTGCTGATGGTCTCGTCTGTGCCGGGTCCCCGCCATCTCTCACGCCTCCTCCCACCTCTGCTGACCCTATTCCCCCCTCCCTTGTTCACTCGGCTTTCTTTCCCACCACGTCCGCCGCTCCTCCTCCCCCGCCTCGTCCACCTGTCCCTCCGTCCGCTCTTCCCATCCCTTTGGTCTCGTCTCCTCCTGCCCCGCCCCCCTCCGCCCCCGCTACCTCGCATCCCGTCCCGTCTGCACTCGCCCCCACCATCGTGCCCCAAGCGCCCACGTCCGTGTCACCTTCCTCTATGCTCCCGGTGCCTCCTGCGCCTGCCCCCGTGCCGCCGACTCCTCCCCCATGCTTGTCTCCTGCATCTCCCCCTCCCCCCCTCCCTCCGACTCATCGCCGTGGCGGCCCACCGTCTGTCTCCCTCCTTCCTCCCCTTTTATCATCACCGGTTCCTCCTCCTCCCCCCTCTCCCCCCGGTTTCCCACATATTCCCCCGCCTGTCCCCCCCGCCCTGACGACCGCTCAGACACTTGGTGCCCCTCGTGCACCCGTCCCTCCTCGTTGTCTCGACCCTATCCTCATCTCTATTGAGGACGTCCCCGAGGACGATCCCTTGCCTCCTCCTCCCCCGCTCGCTGCTCCCGTTTCCCCCCTTCCCCCCACCCCTCGTTCACCCCGTCCATTGTCCTCGGCTATCTCACCTTCCCCACGTCCCCCCCTTCTGTCTCCCCTCCTCAGCGTCCTTGCCCGCGAGACTCTCCCCCCCTCCCCCCCCCCCCCCCCGGTTGCCACCGCTGCCCCCGCTCCCTCCTCCCCCCCCCTCCCTCCCATCCCCCCTCCCGCTTCCCCTTCCCCCTCCCCCCTCTTCCTCCCGCCCTCCCCGTGTTGACTCCTCCCCCTCCTCCCTCCCCTGTCTCATCTCCTCGCGCTCCTCTCCCACAGCTCTCCCGCCCCCCCTTCTCCTCCACCCCCCTTGCCTTCGTCTCTGCCCTCTTCCGCCCCCACTCTGCCCTTGCCTACCTCGGCCCACTCCACTCCCGTCCTCTCCATCCTCGCGGCCTCTCTCCCTTCCCCTTCCCTCGCCTCGCTGCCCACTCCTTCTACCCTGCCCCTTGGCTCGGACCTGTGCCCCGTCTCCTCCCCGTCTTCAGCCTCCAGTCCCCGCCCCCTCCGTCCATACACCTTTCACCTGGGCCACGCTCACGGTCGTCATTTCTTTCACCTCGAGTTCCGCCACGCGGTGGATGCCTGCACGGACCCCCAGTTCATCAGTGCTCCTGCAACTGTTGCTCGTGTCCCAGCTGTCACCTCCGCCCCTCCTACGGCCTCTTCCCCCTCGCGTGCTGATGACTCCGACCCTCTCACCCTCGCTGAGGCCCTGTCCCGTCCTGACGCCGTCGCCTGGTGCGCGGCGTGCTTGGCCGAGTAAGCTGCGCTCTCTGACCACGGCGTCTTGGAGCTCGCTGACCTTCCCTGTGGTCGGAAGGCGATGAAGGCCAAGTGGGTCCTCCGTAGGAAGTTCACCGCTACCGGTGCGCTCGATCGATACAAGGCTTGCCTCACTGCCAAGGGATACTCCCAGGTCCCTGGCATTGACTTCGGCAAAACCTACGCTCCGGTCAATCGTTTCACCACGAGTCGCGTCGTCATCTGTGTGGCCGCTTCCTTCCAGTGGGAGCTTCACCAGATGGATGTCAACAATGCATTTCTTCATGGCCGCCTCGATGAGGAGCTCTACATGGTTCAGCCTCCCGGCTTTTCCGATGGCTCCACGAAGGTGTGTCGCCTTCGTCGTGCGCTGTACGGTCTCCGCCAGTCCCCTCGCTGTTGGAACGAGGAGCTCACCTCCACCCTTGTTCGAGGGGGCTTCCGTCCCAGCCGGTCTGACCTGTCCCTCTTCATTGGCGGCACCCCTGTGGTGCCTGCCTTCATCTTGGTGTACGTTGACGACCTGCTCATCACATCACCTCCTCTTATCGCACAGCCTCGCACTTCCAGCGCTGTGCTCTTGGTGTCGTGCGAATGAGGTTGTGACTTGTGGTGTGATGTTCAAGCATTCTGCTTGGGTGTCCACTAGCGCTTGCGCTGTAGTGTTAAAGTAGCTAATTCTCTTCTGCTAAAACCCGGACTAGCTGGGTTTGTCTCACCTATCTGACTCCTGTACGTGCGCCCCCCCCCCGTAAATGTGGCTGCTGGAAGCCTGCGCAACTCCTCTGATCCGCGCACTACTTAGGCGGCACCCACGCACAACAGAAGGGGGCCTTTCGAAAGGGAGCGAAAGGCCCCTCTCGCCCCATACATGGGCATGCGCATGCCCTCATTGGAGCATGTTGCGCCGCGCAACATGCTCCAGTCCGCTGATGTCAGCAGCTGGGCGAGGCCGACCCGGTAGGGGGCGGTCCTCGCCCTTGTTTCATTCACTTCTTTCCAAAAACGTTCCAACTTTGCTCGCCTCGATCCTCCCCCCTTCCTCACAACTCTTGAGAGCCCCGCCCCTCACAGCTCTCGAGAGCCCCCGCCCGCCTCCGCGACTAAGTGTCGCGCCCCCTCCTAAAACCCGAGAGCTCTCGCTCTCGGGTCTCTCTCTCTCTCTCTCTCTCTCTCTCTCTCTCTCGCTCTCCTTCCTCCCTCTCTCCCTCTCTCTCCCAGGCCTGTACGGCCAATTTCAACAGATGCAAGCAGCAATGAAACGACCGACATTGTAGTGACGATATGTTCCTCGTAGGCGACAGGGTTTTCCTCAGCTTGGCAAACATCAAACTCCGCGGAGTCGACTCTTCAACGCTCAATCCCCGATGGTTGGAACAGTTTGCGATCAAGCGCATTCAAACCCACGTGGTTGCGTGACGCAAAGTTCTTAACAATATGAAAGTTCATCCTGTGTTCCATATGAGCAGATTCAAGCACTACCGGGCCCCCGAAGAGAACTTTCCGCCGAGGATGTGCCTCCCCCTCCACCTGTCCAAGTGGACGAGGACATCGAATACATCATCAAGAACATCTGTGGCCATTGACAACATGGCGAAAAAACAGAATGTCTTGTCAAATGGCACGGCTATGACACTGTGCATAACAGCTGGGAACCCTACGATAACCTCCGCAGCGCCAATCATCTGAACGACGTAAACTACCGCCGTCACCAGGCCACACCTCTACGTGCGATGAGACGTTGCAACTAAAAGGGGGGCAATTGTTACAAACCATACATACACAAATCCCAAATCTCTCCAAGTGGTATTTTTTTTCATTACACAAATAGCCCAGTACACGACAAGACCTCAATTTTCACTCCGACGATTTAGGGAAAGTTGGCCTACTGCCCTCATCCTCCTCCGAACCTTCTCTATTTTTCTGACAGCTTTGACCACTTTCGAAAATCGATGACAGAAGTGTCACGACCTCTTGGTCGACATCTCGAAACATCAGGAAACACCGTGATTTACAAGGATGCATCTCGCATCTTTGCCGTTGATATTCAAAGCACCCCAATTCCTCGGCAGATCTTCTCGATCCCACCACTCACGACGCGACTCCGCACGCGTCGCTCGACAATTGACTCAAGGACTCTGACTATGCCTCATTTGTTAATTTGCTCTTTTATATATATGTTTGATCATTTTGAAACTTGTCATCAAAGTACACTTACCGCTAATTGTAAATTTCTCAAGTATCCCAAATTCTCAAACTTGTTCTGCCTCACAACTTCAACCTGTTCACTGTTATGTACCAGAGGTACACGATTTTTGAACATTCTTAGCGGGCATTCCGTCACTGCACAAATAGCTCATTGCGTGTCAAGACCTTAACTTTTTTCCCGGACGGTCAAGGGCAACTCAGCCAACTTCCCTCACCCTCCGGCAAACCCTCTCACACTTTCTGAAGACTTCGACCACTTACGAGAACAGCCTAGTTCCACTATACCCATTGTTTTGGGCCTACGAATTTTCTCCTGGCCATTTCTCGCACAAACTGGACATGATACTCACTTCCCAAAAACGATACGCCATGAACCCACTTTTCTTGAAGCGCCTTAGATCATGCATGTCGTGCCCACTCTTGGAAACAAATGCATGCCACACCGGTTTCAGAGGAATTATTTCGAGACAGTGGGCATCCGAAGTACAATTTTTAACATTTCATTGGTTTCATGTGATGTTCTATTTCATCCTATGTTCATTGTTCCTTTATGTGACAATTTTTCTACCATTTCTATCTTCGCTGACAAGTAGTCGCACTTTTGGAACATAGAATACGGGGGGTGTCATTTTTGTGCACTAAAGATTTTTTTCCGTCATCGGACATTGGCCGCTAGTATTTCATGTACATTATAATCATGCGATCGTGGATATCCATGGTCGCATTATGTGCTCTTTCGTAACACGAATGAGAAAAAACACCTTCGAATGGGCCTATCGCCCCTGGGCCTACCGACCCGTTGGAGAATTGTTTCGCATGTTCATTACGTGAATTAGCCAAACAATCCTGTTCACTTCAATCTGTTCACTTCAGTTTGCTACGATGCTAAAAACAAAAGAGAGAGGTTGGATGAATAACTTTTTGAGAAGTCTCTCCCACACACAAAAAAAAAGAATTCGACGTTGACTCGACGTCTATGTTTGAATCATAATTATAGACGCCGAGTTGATGTCCACAACATTTTTTTGGCGTATTTCTCATGTCAATGTCGTGTCCTCGTCGGCAACTGCCGACAAGAACTAGTTGAAGAGGAAGTCAACGAGCAGTTTTGCTGCCGCCAGCCAGCCCGTCGGAGTCCCAGCGTTGCCGGTCGATACCGGCATTGAGCCCTCGTGCCGGTATCACGGCTATGGAGGGTATAGGCGTCGGTATCGAGTGGTTGTCCAGATCGATACCGATACTGGTACCGACATGGTTTTTCCCTTGTTCGAGGACTCTTAAGCATAGCGAAAGTCGTACAAACACAAGGAGAGTAAAAGACGGATGGAGGGGAGAGTGTGAAAGAGAGAGACACACAAAGGTAGAGAAACAAAAAACATGTACAAAAAATAATCGTGAGCATGTAATTCACTTCCAACTCTCGACATATGTTTCGTAATAAAAGAAAAAGAATTAGCATACGGGACCTAATCTGTGTTTAAGTCAGTGACTAGGGTTTATTTTCATGTTGTCGGGCGTACTTTGGTGGAGTGTCATAGTGGGTATGCGAAGAATTATATTGTTCCCTAAACGATTTTTAGCATGGTGGACATCCGGAATATTAGTTTTTAACAGTGTCACTCAAAATTGTTCTATGCATTTGGTGGATGTTAGAGTGTTTTTTCTGCCAAAGTGCCCCCCCTCCCATTCTTTTTCTACGTGAATTTGGTATGGTGTACATTAGTTGCGACAATAGTGGGTATGCGGCAAAAGTACCCTTACAAGAATCTACGACAGAAGAGTCATGACCTTTCGATCGACTTCTCGGTGCATCAAGACATGTCTTGATTTATGAAGATGCATCTCGCATTTTAACCGTTGATCCTTGAAGCCCCCCGACTTCTTGGCGGAGCTTCTCAAATCTGACCACTCACACCACGACTCCACATGTGTTGCTTGAAAATCGACCCAACGATCCCAACTATGCCTCATTCGTAACTCGAGACTTGTATGTATATGTTCGACCATTTCGATACTTGTCATCGAAGTACACTTACCGCTATTATAACTTCCTCAAGTGTCCCAAATTCTCAATCGTGTTATACCTCGCAGCTTCTACCTGCTCACCATCTACGCTCCGTTCGGCATAACACTTGGTATCAGAGCACAGCGGTGCTGGGGAGGCACCCAACTACTTTGCCTATCCGGAGGACTACCCCGCACAAACCATCAGCGCATCTTACGCGTCCAGATTTTGCAGACCTTGCCACTATGATGTGAAGCAGGCAAGCGCATCCAACAACCAGCAGTAGATATTCGGCGATGACTTGGGCGATGGAGGAGTAGAATGTGCACATGCACGCGAACTCTGAAGCGGCAGAGAACGCTAGCGTGGCAGGCTATGTGGTAGCTGGAGCAACCCTTACGGCTTCGACGACCAACTCGGTCGCAGATCCAACGGCGGTAAACCAGCCGCCCCTATCAACAGCCTTGACGACGCCAGTAGGAACGACAGGTGGCACCAGGCAACAGGCATGGTTTAACGAGGAACTTGCAAAATGTATCTTCGCGCTTGAGTGCATCAAGAGCCATATGCTCCAACAACTCAACGTTGCAATGGAGTCTCTTTGCAATGCAAGCGCACGAGAAGCGGTGCTCGTCGAGAGAGATACCCTCAAGAAATAGCTCTCAAACAAACCCAAAATTCGTCTGACCCTACCAGAACCGTTCCATGTGGCAAATTCCAAAGGACCGACGGTTTGGATGTGGCTGACGAGTTTAGAGGTGTACTTCACTTCTGCTGAGGTCAACAACGATTGAAAGAATATTGACCTTGTGGCCGCGCTTTTGCGTGCCATGGCACTAAGTTGGTGGTCTTCTCTAAAGGCCATCCAATGGCAGCAGGAGACCGACGAAACATCATCAACAGCCAACGGTTCCCGTCTCATATTGCCGCCCGCAGGCGTCCTATCCTTGGAGTAGATCAACCGGCAATGGCAAGATGTACTGGTTCCACCAACCGCCTGGAACGCGTTCTCGCGTGCGATGCTCACATGATTTGGATGACGTAATGAGAAGTCTGGCTCTCAGTTTAAGCTCTAGCGTCTCTGTCAGCAGTCAATCGTAGCAAAGTATAAACGGAGATTCTGCAAGATTATCACTGGTGTAGACATCGCCCTCGACGAGCTCTGCTTTGGCTACAACAACGGTCTCAAACGAGACATCCGACAAGCGATTCCCAATTTTGGCATCCAAAATGACTTACCACAGATGATCGCAAGAGTAGAAAGAATTGACAACGGTGACTACAATGCTTGGATCCAGGAATCCAACGGCTGGTGACCTCCCAACTGCAATTATCGTGGGAACAGAAAATGCCAGTCTGGGGACACCTTGACTCCCATGGAAGTGGACGCCATCAACCTGAGAGATACGCACACCTGCTATAACTCCAAAACATTCGGGCATATAGCTTGCAAGTGAAGGGGCAAGCAGCAGGTCAGAAATGGGTGAAAGTCGCAGAAAAGTGAGTCGGGAAATGGCAAAGGGCAGGAGTGAAAGACGCGACTCTTGTCCGCGACGATCTATCCACGCCAAATGATTGCCCATTTGAACGGCCTACGATGCCACAGAGGGTTTATGAGATGACAAAGTTCGATTAGAGGTATGAGGATGACTAATCGATAATACTGCTAAAAGTTCAACTTCGAGGATGCAAGAGTCGCAGAACGGTACCGGTACCATTGGATGGAGGAGCTTCTTACAGTTTTGTAAGCAACGACATGGTTTGCAAGCCTTGTTTGAAAACAAAACAAGGGGTTTTTGAAGGAAAAACCGTCGACGGGAGATTGCAAATACGGAGACTTCAACAACCACTATGAGTATAGGTGGGAGATCTATGGGATGTAACGGTTTGGAGGTCGTGTTGAATGAGTGACCACAAAATCATTCTCAGGTTAGATTTCCTACACCGACACAATCCGTAGGTCAACTAGAATAGCTGCAACATCTACACGGAAATCGAAGGCACCAAACAACAACTTCCACATGTGGGACGGAAGACGACAACTGAAGGAGTAGAGGTGGAAGTAGTAGAGGAAGCCGCGGTAGCCAAAAGGCAACAACCTCTGCAGCCGATACCGCTCAAGGTGGCCAAGTACAGCATTTGGCAAGGAGCTCGTGAGTGGTTGATGCATCTCGAGCAAATGGACAAAGCAAGAGTGGCAGCAGCTGGCTCATCACCCTCATTGAACTCATCAGTCTCATCAGCATTGACAAAGTTTGCGATGTTACCCGAAGAGTTTTCACCACTCATCGAAGAGTTTGTGAACGTTTTCCCTGACGAACTCCCAAGGACCCTACCACCTTAACAAGACATCAACCATCACATCGAGCTGAAGCCAGGCAGCCTTCCACAGTTCGAGATGCCTATCGGATGAGCGATCACGAACTGACCGAGTTGAAAGAACAACTCGATGAGATGCTCAGTCTGGGGTTCATCCACCCATCCACCTCACCATATGCCGCATTAGTATTGTTTGTTAAAAATAATGGCGAGATGCGGATGTGCGTGGACTACCAGGCGTTGAACATTGCTACCATCAAGAACCGCTACCCTCTTCCCCGAGCTGACGAAAGTTTGGACCAACTCCAAGGGGCTCGAATTTTCACCAAAATCAACCTACGCATCGGTTATCATCAGATTCACGTGGCAGACACCGACATCGAGAAGACAGCGTTCTGAAATTGCTATGGGCATTTCAATTTCACAATAATGCCGTTCAGACATACAAATACACCGACGATGTTCATGGCGGTAATGAACAACATTTTTTGCCCGTGCCTCAGCGATTTTGTCAAGGTATACCTCGACAAAATCCTGGTGTACAGCTACACCCCAGAGGAGCACAATGGACATCTTCAAAAAATTCACCAAGTTGTACAAAGAGATTTTTGAACAACTCTTGAAGTGTGACTTTGGCCACCATTCGATCGAGTTCTTGGGTGGCGTCATCAACGGTGGACGGATCACCATGCATTAAAAAAATGGTTCAGTCGCTGATTAGCCAATGCCGACCAATGTTCAACACGCTCAACCTCGTCTTCTACAATTGCTACCGGTGTTTCGTACAGGATTACGCCCGAGTGTCAGTGCCTCTCTCCGACCTCACTCGAAAAGAAAATGAGTGGCGGTGGGGAGACAGCGAACAAGAAGTGTTCACCGTTTTGCGGAACACTCTGACCTCAACGCCAGCCCTACAATTAGCCAATCCAACGGTCCACTAAGTCTTGGCTACGAATGCTTCAGATTGAGTCATCGGCACGATCCTCCTACATGATCAGGGCAACGGAAGACAAACGGTCACATGCATGTCAAGAGAACTACGCGGACCAAACCTCAGCTATGCCGTACACAAGAAGGAAATGTTGGTAGTCGTGTCGTTATGTAAGACATGGCGGTGTTACTTGGAGTGTCGCCGATGCAGCCGAACGTCAGTTGACGTCAAATACGATGAATAGAGTTCCTCAAATCCAGGTTGGAGTACAATATTGTGTACAAGGAAGGAGAAACCAACCAGGCAGATGCGCTCAACCCCTGACCAGATCTGATGCTTGAGGCAGCAACGCTACGGTTGTAGTGAGATCCGTATCTCAAGCAGATTTTCATGCGAGGCTATGACCAGCATGGCGGATATGACAAGGCAAGTTTTTGGTACGACGGACCCTATTTGCAGCGACGATTCACTCACCAGGTGGTCGTTCCCTTGAACAATGAGCTTTGTCGCATGCTGCTCAAAGAATTCCACGACACATGTCCAAGTGGACATATCATAGAAGACAAGATGTTGAAGAAACTGGCAAAGAATTACTGGTGGGACAAAATGCAATCTGACGCAGCCAACTTCTCAAAATCTTGCAACACTTGTGAGCGATAAAAATCCCCTTGCACACGGCCACCCGGACTCCTGCAACCGCTCCACATTCTGATAGAACTGTGGAACGATATCTCCATGGACTTCGTCACAGGACTACAAGTCACACCCAAGGGGTATGACGAAATCCTTGTGGTCAACGACTCATTTTCTAAAATGTCTCACTTTGTATCAACTACGACCACCATCACCGCCGAAGGGACAGCGCGGTTGTTTCTAAACAACATCGTGTGGCTACATGGCATGCCGAAAACAATCAGGAGCAACAGGGATGATCGGTTAACCAGTCATTTCTTGCGCAAAATGGTAACTCGCTATAGCAGTCAGATCCAGCTATCGACGGTGGTACATCCTCAAACCGAAGGCCAAACCGAGCGGAGCAACCAAACGCTCGAACAGATTTCCAAACATGGGAAGGATTGGGTGAAAAACTCCCTACCGCCTTAATCGGGTATAATTCAGCGATACTTCACAGCCAAAGCAACATTCCCGCCGTTGACGTACAATGCCACAAATTCTCCAGCATATGTGATGAGACATGGCAGACACTTGTGAAGACACAAGCGGCGATGAAATGAGCAGCTGGCCGACGTCGCAGCGACGGTGTTTTCACCGCCGGCAACAAATTTCTTCTCAGCTTGTCCAACATCAAACTCCGTGGAGCCGACTATTCGAAGCTCAAACCCCGATGGTTAGGACCATTTGAGATCGAGCGAATGCAAACCCCCGTTGTTGCACAAATCAGACTCCCTGACAGGATACACATTCATCCAGTGTTTCATATCAGCAGACCTAAGCACTACCAAGACCATGGAGAGAACTTCCTCTGTAGGCATATACCTCCCCCTCCTCCTGTACAAGTGGACGATGACACAGAATACGTCATCGAGGATATCCTCGGTCATCGACACCATGACAAAACAACAAAATATCTTGTCAAGTGGAAAGGCTACGATGCCACGCATAACTACTGGGAACCCTACGACAGCCTCCGAGATGTTGATCACCTAATTGATGGCTATAACATCTGTCACCGGGCTTCATCTGTATGAGCACCGGGGCGTCTCGACTAAAAGGGGAGAAGTGTCACATACTAGTCGTACACGAGTCCCTAACCTTCCGAGCGGCCATTTTTTTCCATTACACAAATAGCCCACCACGTTTTGCGACCTCATTTTTTCGCCCTGACGGTCGAGGACAATTCGACCAATTGCCCTCACCCTTCAGCAAACTTTCTGCACTTTCTGATGACTTTGACCACTTACGAGAATCCACAACAGAAGTGTCATGACCTTTCAGTCAAATACTCGACGCATCAAGACACATCTCGATTAATAGAGATGCATCTCGCATCTTCACCATTGATCCTTGAAACCCCCTGAGTTCTTGGCAAAGCTTCTCGAATCCGACCACTCACGACGCGACTCCACACGCGTCGCTCCACAATCTACTCAACGACCCTGACTATGCCTCATTCACAACTCGACATATTCATATGTATGTTCGACCATTTCGACACTTGTCATCCAAGTACAGCTACCGCTAATCCTAAATTGCTCAAGTATCCCAAATTCTCAATTGTGTTCTGTCTCGCACTTTCTACCTGTTCACCATCTACGCTCCGTATGGCATAACACCAAGAACCATCACAAGCAACACAGATGGTTGATTTACGAGCCGTTTCTAGCACGGACTAATAAAATGCTACGATAGTTGGATTTGTTATGTACCACACGTACATGAGTCCCTAATCTCTCTGAGTGGTAATTTCTATAGTTACATAGACATCCCACAACGTTACAGGACCCCAATAATCACTCTGATGTTTGAGGGCAAACTGGCCAATCACCCCAGCCTCTAGTTAATCTTCCCAAACCTTGTGACAACTTCGACCACTTTCACGAATCTACGACAGAAGTGTCACGACCTTTTGGTCGGCTTCTCGACGCATAGAGACGAATCTGGATTTGTAAAGATGCATCTCGCATGTTCACTATCAATTCTCGAAGACCCTCAAGTCCTCCGCGAAGCTTCTCAAATCCGAAGACTCATGACGCGACTCCACAAGCGTCGCTTGACAATTAACCCAATGACCCCGACTATGTCTCATTCGTAACTTGACACTTTTACATATGTATGTTCGATCATTTTGACACTTGTCATCGAAGTACACTTAAACGCTAATTATGAATTGATTGTGTCCCAGATTCTAAATCG
Organism: Penium margaritaceum; assembly: GCA_023375785.1. Lineage (NCBI taxonomy): Eukaryota > Viridiplantae > Streptophyta > Zygnematophyceae > Desmidiales > Peniaceae > Penium > Penium margaritaceum. Next base: position 26,613 of record SZWC01016450.1, on the reverse strand, counting down.
TGTTCTGCCTTGTAACCTCTACCTGTTCACCATCTACGCTCTGTTCGGCACAACACTTGGTGTAAGAGCATAGCCGCGCTTGAGAGGCATCCGACTATTTTACCCATTTGGATGACTACCTCGCACAAGCCGTCGGCACATCTCACACGTCAAGACTTTGCAGACCTCCCGACTACGATGTGAGGCAAGCAAGCGCAACCGACGACCAGCAGATGGTCATTAACGACGACTTCAACGATGGAGGAGCAAAACGTGCCTATGCATGCAAACCCTGAAACGACAGCGGACGCTGGCGTGGCAGGCTATGCGGCAGCTGGATTGACCCCTACGGGTCCAACGGCCAATCTGGTCACGAATCCAACGGGGGTAAGCCAGCCGCCCCTACCGATAGCGTGAACGACGGCAACAGGAACGACAAGTGGCACTGGACGACATGCGCAGACCAACAAAGAACTGGTGAACCAAATGATACTTGAAGGGATCAAAAGCCATCTCCTCTAACAGCTGAACATCGTGATGGATGCCATTTGCAACGCAAGCGCATGGGGAAGCAGTGCTCGTCAAGAGAAACTACCAAATCTCGAGCGAGCCCAAGATTTTTCCGGCTCCACCTGAACCGTTTGATCTTGCAAATTCAGAAGGACCAGCGGTTCGGATGTGGCTAACAAGTTTGGAGGTGTACTTCACCGCTGTTGGGGTCAACGAAGAGCAAACAAAATTGACCCCACGGCCACACTTTTGCATGGCACGGTGCTAAGTTCGTGGTCAGACCCAAAGACCACCGGCAGAAGGAGACCGGCTAGGATTCATCAACGGTCAACGGCACCTGTCTCATATCGCCTACAGCAGGCGTTCTACCCTTGGAGCAGATGAATCCGCAGTGGCAAGACGCGCTGACGCCACCAACTGACTGGAATGGGTTCTCGCGCACGAGGCCCGCACAATCTAAACGACTAAACAAAAACTCCGACGCACAGTACAAGCTTTAGCGTCTCTATCAATAGTCCAGTGTGACGGAGTAAATGCGGAGATTCTGCAAGATTTTCACTGGTGCATACATCGCCCCTGAAAAACTCTGTTTTCACTACAAAAACAGCCTCAAGTGAGATATCTGGCAAGCAATTTCCATTTTCAAAACCCAAAATGATCGCAGCAGCAAAAAGGATCGATAACGCCGACTACAATGCTAGGATCAAGGAATCCTATGACTCATAACCTCCTAAACAAAATTATTGTGGAAACGGAAAAAGCCAATCGGGGGACTCCTGGACGCCGATGGAAGTGGATGCCATCGACTAAAGAGCCACACGAACCTGGTAAAACTACGGAAAATTCGGACACATGGCTTGCAACTGTTGAAGCAAGCAGCAGACCAAAAAGGGAGGGAAGTCGCAAGAAAACGAGTTGGAAAATGGAAAATGGAAGGAGTGAAAGGCGCCTCTTTTATCTGCACGGAGCGATTTGCGTCAAACGATTACCCATCTGAATGGTCTACATTGGTGCAAAGGATTGATGAGATCGCATAGTTTGACGAGGGGTACAGGGATGCAAGAGTCATAGAATTGTACCGGCACTATTGGATGGAGGAGCTTATCACAGTTTCGTGAGCAACAACATGGTTCATAATCTGGGTTTGCAGACTGAACCAGGGGAGTTTGAAGGAAAAGCCGTCGACGAGACATTGCAAATACGGAGACTCCAAGAACCACTACGACTACAATTGGTAGATCTACGGGATGAAACGGTCTGGAGGTCCTGTCCAATGAGTGACCACAAAATCATTCTCGGACGAGATATCCTCTACCGACTCAATCCGTTGGTCGACTACAACACGGGCAACGTCTACATGGAAATTGACAGTGCTAAACGACAAAGTCCGTGTATGGGAAGGAAGATGATAGCAGACGTAACTGAGGTGGAAACAGCAGTATAAGCTGTGGTAGCCAAAAAGGCGACAACCTGTGGAGCCGATATTGCTCAACATGGCCAAGTACTGTATGTAACGAGGAGCTACTTCCGTGGCTCATATACCTTGAGCCAATGGAAGAAGCGGAGGTTGTAGCATCTGATTCGTCATCCTCATCAGCATTATCAGCCTCATTGGCATCAACAAAATTTGTGATGGTACCCGAAGAGTTTGCACCACTCATCCAAGATTTTGCGGGCTTCTTCCTCGATGACCTCATGAGAACCCTACTACCTCAACGAGACATCGACCATCACATCGAGTTGAAACCGTGCAGCCGACCCTCGATCTGAGGGGCCTATCAGATGAGTGATCATGAGCTGATCAAGGTGAAACAGATGCTCGAAAAGATGCATGGTCATGGGTTCATCCGCCCATCTACGTCACCATACGGCACACCAGTACTGTTCGTCAAAACAAAAACTGGTGAGATGCGGATGTGCGTGGACTATTGGGCATTGAACAACGCTACCATCAAGAAATGCTACCCTCCTCCCCAAGCCGACAAACTTCTCGACCAACTCCGACAAGCTCAAATTTTTTCCAAAATCAACATGCACAGCTGTTATCACCAAATCTGCGTGGCAGATGCCGACATCGAGAAGATGGTGTTTCAAACTTACTACGAGCACTTCGAGTTCACGGTAATGCCATTTAGACTCACAAATGTACAAGCAACGTTCATGGCAACAATGAACAAGATTTTTTGACCATGCCTTGACGATTGCGTCGTGGTATACCTCGACGACATTCTGGTGCACGGCCGCACCCTGGAGGAGCATGATGGACAACTTCGAAAAGTTCTCAAAGTTTTACAAAGAGAGAAAATTTTCAGACAACTCTCAAAGGGTGAGTTCAGTCGCCGCTCGATGGAGTTTTTGGGTCACATCATCAACTGCGGACGGATCACCATGAATCCAAAAAAAGTTGCAATAGTCGCTGATTTGCCGACGCGGACCAACATTCAAGACATTCGAATTCTCCTTGGATTTTGCAAGTACTATTGGCCTTTCGTACGGGATTATGCCCGAGTCTCAGTGCCTCTTTCCAAACTCACTTGAGAGAAATGAGTGGCGGTGGGGAGACAACAAACAAGAAGTGTTCACTACTTTGCAGAACGCTCTAACCTCGGTGCCAGCCCTACGATTAGCCGATCCAACGGTTGACTTCCTCATGGCTACAGACACTTTAGACCGAGCCATCGACGAAGTCATCCTACAAGACAAGGACCAAAACTCAAATACGTCGCATACATGTCTCAAGAATTGCGAGGACCAGAACTCAAATACGCCGTACACGATTTTGAAACGATGGCGTTCGTACATGCATTTAAGACATGGCGGTGTTATCTAGAGTGCGGCCAATGGAGCGTGCATACCAACCACCATGCACTCAAACATCTGAAGACACAGCCGAGCCTCAGTCAACATCAAACCCGATGGATGGAGTTACTCATATCCGGGTTCGACTATGATATTGAGTTCCGGCAAAGAAAAATCAATCAAGCCAATGCATTCAGCCGCCGACCAGATTTGATGGCTTAGGTTACAACGCTACAGCGACATCGAGATTCGTATCTGAGGCGGATGTTTGCACGAGTGTAGCGGGAGGGCCGGTTCGGCCCTCCCTCCTTGCTCAAGCGAGGGGTGGTTGCACACCACCCCTTGCATCAGCGAGGGCTGGCCGGCGGCCAGCACTTTCCTGGCCGCCGGCCAGCTCGCCGCCAGCCGGCTGGATGGCTGGCGGCCGGCCAAGCGACCGGCCGGCCACCAGCCGGCCAGCCGCCAGCCGCCGATCGCGGCCTCAACCCGATCGGCGGCTGAGGGGCCACGAGGGCCTCAAGGGTGAGGCCTCGTGGCCTCGTGCCCTCGCCCCCCCCTCGCCCTCCTTGCAAGTGAGCAAGCGAGGACGAGGGATAGGGGGAGTGAGGGTGAGAGCGAGGATGAGGGAAGCACACGAGAGAAGTCGGCGCAAAATCTCCGATCGTGCCTTGCACACGACGATTTCGCGCCAACGCGTCAAAAATAAAACTCAAGTTCATTTAGGATGAACTATGGGTTTTTCGAAACCAGAAAACTCGTGCGAACGCACGAGTTCGAGGTAAAAACCCACGGTTTGGGTCCCAAAACCAGGAGTAAGGTTAAAAATAGAAATGGGCCTCCAGAGACTTGAGATATTTGAGTCTCCTTGCTCTGGGTCGTTGATGACGACTACCCCTCAGTCCTACGAAAAAGGTAAACCCCTGACGCCGACTGAGAATGTCATTCTGTGAACTCCGCGACGACTTCAGAGCAGGAGCTAGAGACACGATACGTTACAGTGGTTCTCAGAGCCAGACGACCCCCATGAGTAAGGGCTTGACGGAAACGANGGAGTTAAAGAGTTGCTAGGACATATTATTCCCTTCTACTCTTTGTCCTAGCTTTGTGAGCGGTACTTACACTTCTTGTTATTCCCTTGTATTGTAACTTTCTGTTTTCCTACATCCTAGTTGCTACCAAGTGCCGTGAGTCACGGCTTAGGAAGTCTAGCTTTCAAAATCCACGCCCTTGCGCCGACGTGGCGGCCTAGGAAAACAGAAATTGAATCTATAAATGCCTCACAGATCGTGAGAGCAAGGAGTTTGTGGGAGGCGATCCTTCCCCGAAGTTGTGGGGTGATCCCCCACAACAACTTCCAAGTGCTAGTTGCACGGACGACAAGATGGCAAGTGCCGGACCATCGAAGACCAACAAGGGCAAGGTGGTGACGGCCTCACCACATGCCCTCGGCGGAATCCANCCCCTCAGTCCTACGAAAAAGGTAAACCCCTGACGCCGACTGAGAATGTCATTCTGTGAACTCCGCGACGACTTCAGAGCAGGAGCTAGAGACACGATACGTTACAGTGGTTCTCAGAGCCAGACGACCCCCATGAGTAAGGGCTTGACGGAAACGACGGCTACACCATACAAAAAACGCCGCCGGAGACTACAAGCAGTAGCAGAAACGCCAAAGGGGCATACGGCGTCCACACTAATCTGTTTCAAGCGCCAAAAATTGTGTTTGAAAGCTCTTGAAGAGCTCTACTTCAACCTCCCAACTTCTTTTAGCTTCTTCTTCACCCCAGGGAGCTAAGTGGACTTTTCTTGGACGGGATGGGGAGTGTCCACCCCCAAAACCACCAATTTGCCCCCATTTCCAAGGTTTCCTCCCCCCTCCTTCAACAAGGCCAAGGGCTCTCCCGGCCTGAAAACACCTTAAAAAGAGGGAGGACGACACCTTGAGGACATTTGGCGGCCTCCCCAACGCCGCCTGCTTAAGGAGGACGCTGCCAAGGGGTGCGAGACGCGCGAAGAAGACTCAAAGGGAGGCCAAGGAAGACAAGAAGATTGGAGGAAGACAAAGAAGTTAGGATAGGGAGTTAAAGAGTTGCTAGGACATATTATTCCCTTCTACTCTTTGTCCTAGCTTTGTGAGCGGTACTTACACTTCTTGTTATTCCCTTGTATTGTAACTTTCTGTTTTCCTACATCCTAGTTGCTACCAAGTGCCGTGAGTCACGGCTTAGGAAGTCTAGCTTTCAAAATCCACGCCCTTGCGCCGACATGGCGGCCTAGGAAAACAGAAATTGAATCTATAAATGCCTCACAGATCGTGAGAGCAAGGAGTTTGTGGGAGGCGATCCTTCCCCGAAGTTGTGGGGTGATCCCCCACAACAACTTCCAAGTGCTAGTTGCACGGACGACAAGATGGCAAGTGCCGGACCATCGAAGACCAACAAGGGCAAGGTGGTGACGGCCTCACCACATGCCCTCGGCGGAATCCAAGTCTTGGGAGCCGTCGCCGCAAGCACGGTTGCCAAACCAAAGGCAACCGTACCACCAAAGGCAACCGACGCGAACCTCGGCAACACCGAGAACCATGCAAAGGCCGCAAAAGTGTTTGATGAGAACGCCGACGTGCACGTGGGCGACCCCCACGCGAAGGACGACGCAATGGAGGAGAATCTCCTGGAGGGGGACCCTGACGAAGAGCACAACGCTGACGATGACAAAGGCGACGAGGATCACGATCATCACCATCGTCGTGCGACAAACTCAAGCCGATTGCTCGAGAAGGGCAAGGCGCTTGCCTCATCTCCTGAAGCTGTCGACGGCAGCGAGACTGCTCAGAGCAACAAGGACGCTGAAAGCAGCCATGCGGGACGTTCCCACAAGAATGAGCCGGATAATGACGTCGTGAAGGCAATTCGCGATGACCAGCACAGGCTTGCACAGTTTGCTGCTGAGGCGGCAGGCCGACTCAAGATCACCACTGACGGTGGAGGTATGGTACCACTTGGAGGAGTGGGGGTGGACCCGCCTTCCTACGATGTGGCCGCAATGGGGTAAGGCAGCGTCCACTCGAGCGTCGTCGCTGACGAAAGTCTCCTCCAAAAGGTGGGACTCCTTCGAGGCGTGTATGGGAACCGTACCCTCCTACAGTGGGTAAAGGTGCACGGACAACGCGAGGCCCTAGAGGCTATCGTCGATGCTCTGACGACATCATAGCTTAAGTTTGTGTTTGCCAACCTGCTGGCGCACATCGGGCAGAGCATCACGGACTTCGACCGTGATCGCTAGCTGCAGCGCGTGGCCGCCCATGAGGCAAGCCGCCGATGCAACAACCTCGACAAGGTGTTGCGGAGCATGACACATTTGCGGGTGCAACAGCAAACGTAGCACGCCGCTGTAGATGTCACCGCCCGTGGCAGCGACAACTTGCCTACCTCGACGACTTTGGGGCCGGTCATGAACACGTCCTACGTCCACAGTGTGGAGATCTTCTGGAAGGACGTGAAGCTGACCGACTAGCTGAACCACATGGAGCATGTCTTACGCGTCCACAAGGCTCTACTAAGTTAGTGGGGTTATCTTGCAATGACTCGACTTGAAGACAAACTCTTCAAGTACGTGGTCAAGGAGTGGAGTGTGCAGAGGCCTCACCTTGAGTGGTAGCCCATGTCGTGGGAAGCCTTCTACGCAATTATGCGCAAGAAGTGTACCCAGCGTGAGGAGGCACAGCGCACCTTCTACAAGATCAAGGACTTCAGGCAGCTGGGTAACTCGCTTGAGGCCTACTTGAGTGAGTTTACCGCACTCGTGGAGGAAGCCAAAATCCTCACCGAGAGCGACGGTACCTAGACTTTCAAGTACCCACAGTGCATGCTGCTAGAGTACTTACGTGATGGTCTTCCCAGCGAGAAGCTGACGGACAAGACCACCACGACCGCAACGGGCCAAGCTTGGACAAGCTGGAGGGCGTTGCTTGACTACATGAGCAAAGTGTATTCGGCGAACCCGAAGCACTACTCAGATGCATGGCCAAACGCGTGGGCACAGTAAGGCCGCGATGCATGCATGGAGGCTGCAGGGGCTTGAGGGATAGTCGGGCAGCGGGGTGGGGTCAAGGGCAAGCAGCCGGCAAACCCCTCGGCCAAGGAGACTGGTGGGAACAAGCCACCCAACCACAAGCGTGGCCGCAACAATGACGAGCTGTAGGTGGCGCGTGAGCGGAATAACACGACCTTCCACGAGGGGCTGTGCCACAGCTGCATGCCGCCCGGACACTTCAGGGCTCAGTGCCCAGAGATTGCTGGTGGTGGACAAGAGGTCGCGGCATTTGCCGTAGCCGTAGCTCCTCATGGGGAGGCTGCAAAAGGAGGCCATGGACAAGGCTTTGGACAGGGTCGTGGTCGCGGCAATGGGCCCGGCCGTGGTAACGGACAAAGTCGTGGGGTGGATTTTCCCCACCCCTGAGTGACGTTAGTGGGGACTACTCAGGGGAAAATTTGGATCACGAGTGTGAGTTCATGTTTTCAGACGAGGATGTTAAACAATTCCATTTTTTTACGAGTTCAAATTTCTCTGTTGTTTTCTCTCCTTTCATTGAACCTCATTCTGCACTTGCTCATTGACATTGTCCACTAAATCTTGCATCATCGGACGAGTCGCATGATCGAACCTGTTTAGTGGTGGAGACACCGACCACTGTGCAAGAATTGTGTAACACAGTGATTGAAGCAAACGACCTCAAAGCGATGAGCTCAATCACGTCCGCGGTACCTTTAGTCGACGATTTCAACCCAGTGAAATTTAAAGATTGGAAGGTGCTAGCCGAATTCACACGTTCTCACAAGATGTGGACTAGAGTAGGTGAATCATGGGAACTGCAGCATCCACCGTCTAGATTCCGTGTTTATCACAAACTCAACTTGTCGTCGTCGAGCCTGTTTACTCGGAAGAGTGGAGGAAACATGACGATGCACTTCAAAGGACACCTAGTTGGTGCTCCTATGAACGTACTTGCAGACATTGGAGGAGATGACTCCTTTGTTAGACTTGGTTTTACCCGACAGGTTGGCCTGAAGTACGAGCCATCAAATGGCGCAGTTGTCGTCGGTGACAACCGTACGGTACCAGTGATTGGTACTTGTAAAGCAAAAATTTGTATTCAAGGGTACAAACAGAGTGTCACGTTGAAGGTACTCAACCTTTTTGACCCGTTTGATATTGTACTAGGCGATCCCTGGCTCCGTGAAAACAAGGCTCTAATGTGCTTTGAATCAAAGCATTTGATCCTCCACAAAGGAGAGCGTCACTTTACATTGATTCCGAGTACAATGTTATCGCCAACCCGACTTGAAGTCCATGCTAGCTTGTCTACGATGCAGGTCAAGAGACGTATTCGGCAAGGTTGTCGATACTTCTTGGCTCCGCTATAGAGAGTGGAGTACGACGTGAAGGAAGACACACCACAAGAGATCAAATCCCTATTGGCGTAGTTCTTGGATGTATTCCAAGACCCACCCACCGGCTAGGCTTCCACCAGAAAGACACATGGGCCACACGATTCCGCTACAACCAGAGGCGACCCCTCCGTTCAGACCCATGTATCACCTTAGTCGAGTACAAAGGCGAGAGGCAGAACGCCAAATCAAAGAGTACCTTGCAAAATGATGGATTGAGCCAAGTAGCTCGTTGTATGGTCCACCGATCCTTTTTGTGAACAAAAAGGATGGTGGTATATACATGTGCGTGGATTACCGGGCGTTGAACAAGTTGACGGTGAAAAATCGATTCCCTTTACTGTAGATTGAGGACCTTTTTGAGTAACTCCAAGGGGCAAAAGTATTTTTGTCCTTGGATTTGTCTCAAAGGTAGCATCAAATCCGCATCATGGAAGATGATTTGCCCAAAACCGTGTTTTGAACGCACATGGGAAACTAACAGTTTCGAGTGTTATGCTTCGCGCTTACAAATGCCCCGGCAACCTTCCAAGGGGAAATGAACCGAGCATTCACCAAGCAACTCAGTCAGTTTGTGTTGGTTTACCCGGACAACATCCTGGTTTTCTCCAAATCAATGGAAAAGCACATAGAACATCTACGCAAAATCCTCGCAATCGTTCGGGAACAGAATTTCTATGCGAAAGTGAGCAAGTGCAAATTTGCACAAGATGAGTTTGAATACCTTGGATACATTGTCGGCAAGGACGGCATCCGTGTCGACCCACGAAAGGTCCGAGCTATTGTAGACTGGCCACGCCCGGAAAATGTTGGGCAGATTCGGTCTTTCCTCGGCCTCGCAAACTACTTTCGACGGATTATGCAAGGGTATTTGACCCTGGTAGCACCGCTAACCAGGCTCATGCGAAAAGATGTGAACTGGGAATGGACAGGTGATTCCAAGAACATTTTTCTCAAATTCAAAGAGCTTCTATCCACAGCACCTATCCTAGTTCTTTCGGATCCATCGCAACCGTGGGAGGTTCGATGTGATGCGTCGGTAGTAGGACTCGGAGTTGTCCTCATGCAGACCCGTCATCCAGTTGTGTATGAGAGCCGGAAGCTCATCCCCATGGAAACGCGATACACGACTGGGGATCAAGAGCTCCTTGCGGTAGTACACGCTTTCAAGATGTGGCGTTGCTACCTCGAGGGTTCTGAAGGGGGTGTGACGGTCGCGACCGACCATAATCCATTGGTGTTTTTCGAAATGCAACCGAACCTGTCAAGACAACAAGTGCGTTGGAGCGAATACCAGAGCCGATTCTCATTCACATGGGAATATCGGCCAGGACGCATTAATGTGGCCGATCCACTTAGCCGGCAGCCCGTAGAAGCAACCACTGTGGTCGGTGGGTGTTTTATGGCCATTGCAACAGCAAAAGTAAAATCACGAGATGCCCCTGCACCTCTACGGCAACCACCACAGGAGATTATCCATTACAATCGTTTTGTAAACAAGATCCGGATGGGATACTATATGGATTCTTGGTTTCAAGACTCTCGAAATGTGGACAAGTACGGCTTGGTCGAGGCCGCAGGAATCTTCTAGCACTGAGAACAAGTTGTTGTACCAAACTCTGGAGACCTTTGAGCAAAGATTATCTCTTGTTTCCACGACCCGCCGGTCGCAGGTCATGTGCGACCTCCAAAGACCAGACGGGCACTCTGGGACCATTATTGGTGGCCAGGATAGAGTGTCGATGTCCGTAAGTATTGCATGACATGTGACCCATGTCGTCGGAATAAGGCTAGTAACAAGAAGCCTGCTAGACTCCAACAGCTTCCCATTCCTGGGACTCCGTGGGAATGCATCAGCATGGGCTTCATTAATGGTCTTCAAGACACGGCCCGTGACCACGATGCAATACTAGTGGTTGTGGATCTTTTGACAAAGATGACACACTTCATTCCTACAACCATTGATGTGAACGCAGAGGAGACCGCTTGTCTGTTCTTTGAGGGTGTCGTAAAGCACCACGGCTTGCCCTTGCGCATTATCTCCAATCGAGTACTTCGGTAATGTGTCCCAAATGTTGACAGCGGTTTACCCTCAAACTGGCGGACAAACAGAGCGCACTCTGGAACAAATGCTCCGCATGTACGTGGACCCTTCCATGCATGACAGCGTCGAATTCCTAGCACCAGTAGAGTTTGCGATGAATAACTCAGTGAAAGAGTCTACACAGTTCATACCGGTTGTGTTGAACAGTGGTCGGCATCAAGTGGTGCCCTCTTCATTGGTGAAGAGTCGGAGTACAGGAGGANCCTTGCAGTCGATGGCCAATACGAGGTTTTTCGCATACTTCAGCACCAAGAGCGTACTCTCCAGTCGCGGGTTGTTAGGGAATACCTTGTTCATTGGGCAGGGTGTGGACCAGAACATAACTCATGGGAGCCCAAATCACGGTTGCCCACAGGGGTGGTCAACGAGTATTAGAGCGAGCTCACAGCATGCACTGAGCGACGCGTGTCAAGGGAAACCACCTAAATGCGGAAAAAGTGAACAACATTCCCGCAGGGCGGCATTCATGGACTGCAACCATAGGAGGTTGGGGACGCCCAACATGGTTGTCGCGTGGACGCTCTAGCCTAAAGGGGGGAGGCCGCTAGTCGTGCTGACCGACAAGCTACAGCTTAGGTCCAAATTCCATGAACGTGTTCATGTTTAGCGGGTGATTGAAATTATTCAATTTCCTTTTACAATGTTGATGACTCACTGACTGACAATCCTGTTTGTTGTTCATGAACCAGGACGATTCATAATAAGTGGGGAGGAANAGTTTGCGATGAATAACTCAGTGAAAGAGTCTACACAGTTCATACCGGTTGTGTTGAACAGTGGTCGGCATCAAGTGGTGCCCTCTTCATTGGTGAAGAGTCGGAGTACAGGAGGATAGGTTATTTCTGCTCAAGCCTTTTCCGAGCGCATAGACTCCTTGTTATAGGAGGCGAAGGGTCACCTTCAAGCTGCTCGGCAACGACAAAAGGCAAATGCCGACAAAATTCACCGTGAGGTCTCGTTTGACATCGGTGACAAAGTGTTGCTTAGCACTAGGAACCTTCGGCTGAAGTCGCCAGGGGCACGGAAACTTCTACCAAAGTGGATTGGTCCGTTTCCCATCGTTGCACGCATCGGGCCAGTGGCATACTGATTGTTGCTTCCGCCGATAATGAAGATACATGATGTGTTTCATGTGAGCCGGTTGGCTCCATACACGGCTGAGGGAACCATTCACCCACCACTGGCAGTCCTTGCAGTCGATGGCCAATACGAGGTTTTTCGCATACTTCAGCACCAAGAGCGTACTCTCCAGTCGCGGGTTGTTAGGGAATACCTTGTTCATTGGGCAGGGTGTGGACCAGAACATAACTCATGGGAGCCCAAATCACGGTTGCCCACAGGGGTGGTCAACGAGTATTAGAGCGAGCTCACAGCATGCACTGAGCGACGCGTGTCAAGGGAAACCACCTAAATGCGGAAAAAGTGAACAACATTCCCGTAGGGCGGCATTCATGGACTGCAACCATAGGAGGTTGGGGACGCCCAACATGGTTGTCGCGTGGACGCTCTAGCCTAAAGGGGGGAGGCCGCTAGTCGTGCTGACCGACAAGCTACAGCTTAGGTCCAAATTCCATGAACGTGTTCATGTTTAGCGGGTGATTGAAATTATTCAATTTCCTTTTACAATGTTGATGACTCACTGACTGACAATCCTGTTTGTTGTTCATGAACCAGGACGATTCATAATAAGTGGGGAGGAATGTAGCGGGATGGCCGGTTTGGCCCTCCCCCCTCGCTCAAGCAAGGGGTCGTTACGTACCATCCCTCACGTTAGCGAGGGCTGGCCGGCGGCCAGCACTTCGCTAGCCGCTGGCCAGCTTGCCGCCGGTCGGCTGGACGGCCGGCGGCCGGCCATGCGACCGGCCGGCCACCAGTCGGCCAGCCGCCAGCGGCCGATCGCGGCCTCAGCCCGATCGGCGGCTGAGGGGCCACGAGGGCCTCAAGGGCGAGGCCTCGTGGCCTCATGCCCTCGCCCCCCCCTCGCCCTCCTTGCAAGCAATCAAGCGAGGACGAGGGATAGGGGGAGCGAGGGTGAGAGTGAGGATGAGGGAAGCGCACAAGAGAAGTCGGCGCAAAATCGTGGATCGTGCCTCGCACGCGACGATTTCGCGCCGACGCGTCCAAAACAAAACTCAAATGTATTTCGGACGAATTATGGGTTTTCCGAAACCGGAAAACTCGTGCGAACGCACGAGTTTCAGGTAAAGACCCCCGGTTTGGGTCCCAAAACCAGGGGTAAGGTTAAAAGCGGAAATGGGCCTCCGAAGACTCGAAATATTCGAGTCTCCTTGCTCTGGGTTGTTGATGACGATTGCCCCTCAGTCTTACGAAGGGGGAAAACCCCTGACGCAAACTGAGAACGGAATTCTGCGAACTCCGACGACGACTTTAGAGCAGGAGCTGGAGACACGACCCGTTACAACAAGACTACGACTTGCACGAGGGCTATGACAAGGCAAAATTTTGGTAGGACACACCCTAATGGTGATGGAGATTTACTTGCCAGGTGGTCGTTACCCCGAACGATGAACTTCGCTGAATGCTGCTCGAACAATGCCATGACACATGTCCAAGTGCATACTTCGGATATGACAAGATGCTGAAGAAGCTTGCGAAGAACTATTGGTTGGACAAGATGCAATTCTATGTGGCCAACTCCTGCAAATCCTACGACACATGTCAACGATAGAAATCCCGTCGCACATGGCCACCTGGACTTCTGCAACCATGGACTAGTATCTCCATGGACTTCGTCACACAATTACCCGTCACACCCGAGGGATATGACGCAATCCTCGTGGTAGTTGACAGGTTTTCCAAAATGTCCGATTTCATCCCGATGACAACCTTCGTCACCGTCGAATGAATGGCACGACTATTTTTTAATAACATCGTCTAGCTACAAGGCATGCCGAGAACCATCATTAGCAACAGAGATGGTCGATTCACTAGCCGTTTTGGCGTGAACTGATGACTCACTACGGCAACAAAATTCAACTTTCAACAGCATTTCATCCTCAAAACCGACGGCCAAACCAAGCGCAACAACCAGACGCTCGAACAACTGCTTCAAACACTGTGAAAACCCCTTAGGATGGATAAGGCACAAAAACTCCCAACCGGCGAAATCGTATGTAATTCGTCACTTTCTACCGCAACCAGTAAACCTCCACTTGAAGTGATGAACGGAAAACTTCCCTCCTCACCAGCCAGACTCCAAAGTTGAAGCAACATTCTCGCGGTCCATGTCCAACGCCGTGACTTCACCACCATCCGGGAGGAGACACGGCAGACCCTCCCAAAAACGCAAGCAACGATGAAGCAAGCAACTGAGCATCATCGCAGCGACGATATCTTTGTTGTAGGCAATAAAGTTCTCAGTGCGGCCAATATCAAGCTTCGCGACGTCAACTATTCAAAGTTCAAAACCCGATGGTTGGAATCGTTTGAGATCGAGCGCATGCAAACCCCCGTGGTTGTGCGACTCAAACTCCCTATCACTATGCAAGTTCATCCATTGTTCCATATAAGTAGACTCGAGCACTACCGGGACCCCCGAGAAGACTTCTTCTCCAGGGATGCCCTCCTCCTCCTCCCGTTCAAGTGGACGAGGACACACAGTACGTCATCAAGGACATCCTCGGCCATCAACGACGTGGAAAAATAGCTGAGTATTTTATCAAGTGGCACAGCTACGACGTCGCACATAACAACTGGGAACCCTACAACAACCTTCGAGACGTCGATCACCTAATCGAAGGCTACTACCACCATCACCGGGCCACATCAATACGCGCGCCGGGACGTTACGGCAAAAAGGGGGGGAATTGTTACGTACGAGACGTCCACGAGACCCTAATCTCTCCAGGTCGGTGTTTTTGTGACTACACAAACAGCCCACCGCGCGCAAGACCTTGATGTTCACTTTGACGCTCGAGGGCAAACTGGCCAAGTGCCCCCTCCTCCATTCAATCTTCCCAAACCTTCCCACAACTTCAACCACTCTCGAGAATCTAAGAAAGAAGTGTCACGACCTTCCGGTCGACTTCTCAACGCACAAAGACAAATCTGGATTTGTGAAGATGCATTTCGCATGTTCACCATGGATTCTCGAAGGCCCTCGAGTTCTCGGCGGAGTTTCTCGAATTGGACCACTCAGGACGTGACTCCACACGCGTCGCTCGACAATCAACCCAACGACCATGACTATGTCTCACTGGTAACTTGATACTTGTAAAGGTACATGTTCGATCATTATGACACTTGTCATCAAAGTACACTTACGACTACTTATGAATTGCTCAAGTGTTCCAAATTCTAAACAAGGGTGTGACCATAGACCCACCGGTTTTGTGAATAAGCCTCCCATATCCAGTGTCCGCTCTTGAACAACGCCATATCCAGCGAATTTGAACGTTACCACTGATACATCCACATGTTGGAGAAAAACAACGACGTGTAAGAAAAAAGCTTGCAAACACACTGTCGTTGCTGCATGAAGTGCTGAGTTAAAGTGATGACATCATCAACCCCCTTGAACAATCACAAATCCCAATTTTGAGGTGTTTGTGATTGTTTGAGGGATGGGTTTGCGTAGGGTTTGCGTGAAGGTTCCAAGACACTCTACGCGTTGAAAGGGAATCTGCTCGGGCCCGCTACCGCGGGGCCCAGCAGATGCCCACGCAAGGAGAAAACCCCCAACCCTGAATGCAATTCGAGGTCAGGTTTGACAGTGTTTTTCTCGCAAAGCTAAGGTGTTTTTTGTGTCGTGAAAAAAATTGAAATGGGCATTTCGCTCTATCGCATCAAGGGCCGGCCGTTCTTTCAAATTATTTTTTTCTACACGCAAACCCCCTATTGCGATCTAGGGTTTTATGTTTTGTGCGGGCTCCGCTCGCACAAAACATACAAAAACCTAAATCATACTAGGGGGTTTGCGCGTTGATTTTTTTTATAAAAAGGTTCACCGCTTGATCGCGATCTCGCGACGGAGCAAGGGTCACGATAAAGCGACGGTCACATGACCCTTCTTGCCATGCTCGATCAGCGACGAATGTCGATGATCGAGCATGGTGAGCAAGGCTGGATACCTCGTTAATTCTTCCTTTAACTTCTGGATATGACAGACATTAGATCCCGCCTCTAGGTATGAGAGGGTTCGCCCTTCGGACTTGTGGATATCCTAGATAATTTGCCCAATTCCAAATGATGTTATGTCTCGTAACTTCTACCTGTTCACCATCTGTGCTCTACTCGTCATACTAGGATCTTACTTTCAATGACGTGCCACCCTCAAGCCGACGGCTTAACTAAGCAGACCAATCAAACTCACGATCAATTTCTCTTAAGTCAATCTATTGTTGGTTACAAATGAATTGAATATGTGAATTCCTTGAATTGAATTGTGCTCAACACCATCTACTTGTGAACCATCTACTTCAACTAAGGTTAGAGGACATCCATCTGGGGTGACTTGAAGACTATCATCAAGATGTGTGTAATGTTAGGATTGTCAAGCAGAAGTTGTTGCTACTAGTGGATTTTCTTTGGGGTTACCTTTTGATTGTTCTAGCTTGCGTGGGTATGACCATATACCCATCGATTTTGTGAACAAGCGTTCCATATACAGTGACTGCTCTTTAACAATGCCACATCTACCAAGTTTTAACTTTAACACTGATACATCCACTTGTCGAAGAAGAACTACATAAGAAGAAAGCGCGCGAAAACCATGTCGTCGTTGCATGAAATGGAGCGTTAGAGTGATGACATCATCAGACCCCTTGAACAATCACAAACCCCACTTTTGATGTGTTTGTGATTGTTTGAGGGAGGGGTTTGTGTGGGGTTTGCGTGAGGGGCCCGAGACACCCCATGCGTTGAAAAGGAATCTCTAGGCCCTGCTACCGCGGGGCCCAGTAGATGCCTCCGCAAAAAAGAAAACCCTCATTCTTGAATGTAATTTGGGGTTGCGTTTGAAAGTGTTTGTCTCACAAACCTCAGGTGTTTTGTGTGCCATGAAAAAACAAAAATCTGAAATGGGCATTTTTGCTCAATCGTGATCAATCGATGACCTTTTTTTCCAATTTCTTTTGGACGTGCAAACCCCCTATTAGAATGCAGGGTTTTACGACTTACGTTGGCTCCGCCCGCACAAAACATACAAAACCCTTCATCGTAATAAGGGGTTTGCGCGTTGATTTTGTTTTTGAAAAAACGGGTTATCGATCAATCGCGATCTTGCAAGGGAGCGAGGGTCACGATCGAGAAACGGTCACATGAACCTGGGAGGCCGGATACCTCGTTCATTTGTTTTAGCTGCTGGATATGGAAGAGATACTAGGATCCAATGTTGCACTAAGGTGCAGAGTGTTACTAGTAAGCTGTGGAAAGTTGGCTGTAAGTGAAACCAAAAGAGTTTCAAAGACGTAGGGAAAGTCATTATTTAGAAATCCCCCCTCATCTGAACTTTGTGTAATGTGTTTGTTCCATTTTATGTAATTGTTATGCTTGTACTCTTCCCAAAGTATATTCAAATGTGACCTCTGGAAAAGATTTTCTGGAATCACATGTGCAAATCAACATGAATCAATATTATTATGAATATTATTGTACTACAATCAATATTGATTATTATTATCAATATGATCATTATTACTATCATTTTAAAAAAAAATATTATTATACAGCAAAAGTGTTGTATTTTACCCATTTTCACTCATGTATTTGTTCCATGGACCTTCCACACATTTCTTGTATCCATACGTGTGTCCACGTCTATGTACATATACATGCAGTCGTTTATGAATCTCAAAAAATAATATTTGAGTCATTTTTATATCATCTATTGAATCTATGTAGTATTTTCTTCACATTAATATGATCCAACCATCCAATGACAATGATTTTTTGTGATTACGTGTGACAAAAAAATCAATTGAAAGAAGGTGAATAATTCATTACATATTATAAGTGAAATCATGTTTTAAAACATTTCTACTTTATTAAGCACATTGATCTAACAATTCAGTTTTGGTGTAGTGTAACCTTGGATCCGGGTATGTAGGCTCAGCTATCTTGGAGCGTGTATCAGTTAGTTCCTTGCGCGTTACTCTCGCGTCCGAAGAGTGAGGTGGTCAACTGAGCTCGTCTAGTTGACCAGTCCGGCACGTGTGAGAGAAAGAAAGCTAGTACGTCTTTAAAATTTGACCCTGTTGGATATTCTTGTGTTATTTAGTACGTCCTACTTGGGAACAAAGTACGGTTCACAGATTGCAGGTTGGCGGACGTCCCCAAAACAGGTCCATGAACCAATAAGAATAGTAGGACGTTCCTTGCCTCGGAAGTCTGAAGTCAAAAGTCACCAATTCGAGAGGGAAGAGGTTCGGGGTACTGACGTGGCGAGGATCAACGCTGACGTGTGCTTCGGTTTTATGTTCGGCACCCGAACCACATGTCCCCGCCGAAAAGCGTCGGAAGTCAGGCTGACTTCCAAAGCCGAGTACGACATCCGTACAAAAATGGCTTCCGGAAGTCACTTTTTCCACTTCCGTGGACAAGCCGCCCTCAGATTCTTTTGGTCAAAGTCACTTCTAACGAATACACTTTTTGACTTTGTTTTTATTTCATCTATCGGTCTTCTTTGCATCAATGCAGAAGACGAAATTTGTTCCCTTACCGACACGCCCCATCGCGCATCGCGACGAAGCACGGTTGCCCGTTGCGATTCGATTCAGCGACCCGGCAACCGTTATGAACCCGTCGGACCATGGGTCACGGGTTCGAATTCGCCAGCATGGGAACGGTCATGGCTTCTTAGAAGTCAGGTTGGCAATCGGCGGGAAATTGTTGTCCGACCCGAAAGGGAACACTGTTTGATTATGGAAGTGGGCTTAGGAAGTCGACTTGCGTTCCTCGTTTGAAACCCTAGTTTTTCGCTCCAGACTTCTGACTTCCGAGGCAGGGAACGTCCTATAGGTTACTTTGTACCGTATTGAGAGGCATATTCCCTCACCTTTTTACTTTGAATTTTGGTGCTCGTTACATTCTCCCATATTCCTGTGCTTTGGAAAATTTTGTAGGTGCTCGTCGAAACCCCTTCCGGGAACAAATGGGAAAATCCATATTCATCCATTGTTCATGTCTGGGTGTGCGTATTCTCGCGACCCATCACTTTGAACTTTGAACTTCGAGCTGCGAGCGCGCGGTTGATGACCTCGAAGTCGTCAACCGCGGACAGCCGTGAGACCTCTCGCGTTTAGCATGAGTCGACACGGTTCGACAGAGGACGTCATGACTCCGGCTTGATCGTGGATGTCCATTCCGCACTGTTTCATTTTTTTGAGCGAGAGTACCATTTCTTCTTGACCATGCAGCAACTGTTTGATGAATTGAACCTGGGCAAAAGGTCAAAGTAAAGGAGTACTATGAGCGAAATGGAACAAGATTTGAAGTTATTTCACATGTGATACGTTCAAACAGGGATGAATTGATTATGGAACGAATGGGCGAAAAAAAATAATGATTTTGAGGGAATATGCCTCTCAGTACGGTAACCCAAAAATTCCGCTTCTGGATACTGGAAAATATCCGCATACCCCTGGTTTCGGCACCGATAGCGCCAAACCCCCCGACGTTGAGATTTTGAGCTCAGGATAGCCCGCGTTGAAAAATTTGAGAACGGAGTGCCCCGACTTCCAAAAGTTGGTTCTAAGGTGCCCCGTGTCAAGTCGGCTTGCCCCGCGGGGTACATGGTGTCACTTCCATGTACCCCTAAATGACGGGGTAGACAGAATGTACCCATATACCCCGCCTGGACATTGTGTTTGAACTAAAAAAAAAGACACTATCCTGTCTCCACGCCTACACAATAACGGATTCCCGTCGCCGGCGCCAAGAGGAAAATTCTGCCGCAAGGGGTGCATGGCGCTTTTTACGCTCCAAAACGGGGTACCCCGTAACCTCGCTGTTCTGGATATGGGTGGGTCCGCGAGAAAAATGCAAAATGGCGCCTCTTTGAAATTAGCATGCAAAATTGGCGCCCCTCCAACGTGAGCATGCTAAATTGGCGCCCCCCCAAAGCGAGCACGCAAAGATGGCGCCCCCCCAAGGCGAGCACGCAAACATGGACCCCTCCTAAGGATAGCACGCAAAAATGGCGCCTTGCAAAGATGGCACCCCGCTAACTAGCACGCAAAAATAGCACCCCCCCTCCGGCGACGCCACATCAGCGACCAAACTTCGCGATTGATATTTTGCCTGTCCATTTTTCGTTCCGATTTCTCTCATGCGTAAACATTGCAATATTCACACAGAACGGAATTGACTCGAGAAATAAAGTGATCAGGACTCTTTGCAAAATAGGACCCTATTTTCATTCGCGCTTTTGTTTTTTTTTCCATCGCGTCGAAGGCCGTTTTTTTTTTCTTTCTATTTTTTTCTGTCACGTCGAATGCTATCTGCCCCTCATTTTTTTCTTTCTTTTGCTCTCATCGAAGCCAAGTGGGAGTGGGAGAGGGTTGGGGAGGCGAAAGCGGGGCAGATCGCCTTCGAAGGCGATCTGCCCCGCTTT